>WBNM01032319.1:83109-130254 GCA_013399055.1 Ramphastos sulfuratus | reverse complement strand
CCAAAAAGTCAGAACAACATTTAAAACCTCTTTAAACAGTAATCAACTGCTCGAGCAGTTCATCCACAGGTTAGTCAATGTAACAAGGCAGAAGCAGAACAATGGGCTTGTTTTCTCTACAGGTTTAGGGAAAGTGGGTGACAGCTGAGGCGATGGTATCGCCTCTGTGATCCAGCTGGTCCTGGAGCCGTGCAAATTCAGCAAGTTCATTCAGTTCTTGGAATTGTCTGTCTGTTTTGTGGCTCACCAGAGACCTGTAGAAGTGGACTGCAAACACAATGAAAATCAGTCCAAAGGGAACCATAATGGATGTTGATGCAATAGCTGCTGCCTGTCCTGATGTGATGCTAGAACTGTTGCTCTGGAGTGGGTTATCAGTTTTCTTCTTTAAAGGAAGAAACTTCACCCAACACAGCAGCACCACCTCTGCAAGAAAGAGCAAAGTCCCAATGACAGTAGAAAATGCCCAGGCAAGCTCAATGTGCCGATGCATACGCTCATGAGGAGATTCCTTTACGGAGTTGAGGTTATGCACATTGCTGACAGCCTCTATGTTTGGAAGAATGCAGGTACTTATCATCAGGGCAAAAAGATGAACTGCAACAAGGACAGTAGTACAGGCACTGAAGGCAATCAAGAGGCCTTGAGGGTAGTCATGTTCTGCATCTAGCTGAACTTCTACCATAGCCACCTGAAAAAGAAAGAAGAGAGATGAAATCACTTACGTTACATACTAAAGTTTAAATCATGTTTCACAAAGGTCATCTGAGCCAAAATAACCACTCTGCATTTCAATTCCCCTTCATGTTAATCTGCACCCCTTTCATTAGGTACAAATTCAGGTCTGAGCCATCAAGCACAGGCCACAGTTTTCATACTTTGTTCTGTTGTTGAGCAAACCATCAGTATGCACAAAAGCTCTTCCCAGCAGAACCACCTTGCCACCTCCTGTTCATTCCAACAAAACAGCTGAACTTGCTGATCAACAAACTCAGACTCTTATGGTAACACATTTCTTCTTTGCTGTGTTACATCACAGAGGCAGCTTTCAACCTCTCACTACAGATTATAAATTTTAGTAGTCCTTTCTCCTTGGATATTTCTTTTAAAAGTTCTGAAGCACAGTGCTCTCTTGTGAAGATGCTCCAAGGCCACTACCATATGCAGGCCACATCCTTTTTATAAACTTAGACCTCCATGCATGCCTGTGCTTAAGGAGCAGTAATTAGCATTAAATAACAGCACTAAGACTCATAAACACGGTTTGATATTTTTGGTCAAGAAAAGTAACTAAAATGCCTTTTAACATGGTGGATTTGTGCATGTGTACTTAACAAGCAATCCAGCAGATCTTGAAAAAGAAACTTTGCTGATAAATTTTCCTTTCAGACAAAACAGAGATCGAAAGAGGGGATTATTCAACAATCTCTATATTTAGTGCACTTTCTCAAATGATCTATTTCAACAGAATATATTTTAAATGGAGAGAAAGCAAACAAACCCACCACCTAGCTGCAATCTTAGATATACCTTAGCAAACAGACCTGTTTCTGCAATGCTTCTGATGAACAAAGCTGGCATAGGCCTGTGTAACTGAGGAGGTACTAGGACCTCAGACTCTTGGCAGCACTAAGCTATGCCTAGCTCTTCTGGAACATAGCAGCTATTGCACTCAAAAAGATCATGAAATCAGTTTGTACAATACAGCCTCTGAAACAAATCAACTTGAGCCTCATCAGTACATTTTTAGCCCATCACCACATGCATTATTAATGGTTTGGACAGTATTTAGCCTAGAGAATACCCCCCAAGTCTCATGAAGCTGCTATCAAGATGCAGGGACACACAGAAACCAGGACCCAAAGACAGCTGCAAAGCCATTAAGAACATCTAAACCTCACTACTTTGCCCTTGCTACACCTAGTCTGAGATCTCATCTTCTTATGGTCCCAGAACACCAGAATTCTCCATCATTAACACATCAAATATTAAGCCAACGAAGGGTTTTGCTCAGACATGTTTCAACAGGCACTCAAGGCCATTTGCCAATATTTTAATTCCTTTATTGAAAGCTTCTATTGTCGCAAGCTGAAACACCCAGCCAAGTAGCAAAGTGTCTCCAAGTGTTACAAGAAACTCAAGAATTTTTATCAATGCCTATACGATGCTGGCTTGAAGATTTACAAACATTGTTTCTCAACCATGGGAAACTCCACATTTGAAAGGTCACTGGGTCCTGCAGGACGAGCAACGCACTCATGGGACATTGGGCTCCCTGTGTTTTTCACAGGACAATTACACTTCTTCGCAACTGTGGATTCATTTTCATACTTAACAAAACTAAAGAGCTTCAAAAGATGAAGACTGTATTTTTAAAATGGATGTATTTAATTCACCAAGTACTGAAGACACTTTATATTTCCATGAATCAACGTCTCCATGTAATAATGATATCAAGCATCTCATTTTGAACTGCAGTCAGACTCTCAATTTCAACATATCAGCTACCCTGGAGCTATTGTTCTCTTCCCACTTCAACAGTGCATCAAGACGAAATCCTTTCTTCCTCCTCTCAGCCTAGCTAATCTAAATGTACCTACTTCTGTTTTGGCTATAATTAAATGCATGATCAAAACAAAATCTTGCAAGGAACCAGCTTAATTCAGGCAGCATTCAGATGCTCAGATAGCTCTGTCCCTAGGTAAGTAGACAGAATAAGAACAAATATTAAAAGATGGCCAAACCAGGAATCCAAGTTATCTTGGATTTAAAAACACTTCATTTTAATTTTGCTGGGTGTCTGCAGTCACCTGAAAGAGTGACTGCAGAATTACCTACACCTGATGGGATAGCTTCAACCTGAGCTGAAGCTAAGTAAGTGAGGCCTCAGCTTCTGTGGCTGCACATATATGAACACAGACCTGCACTGCAAAGGAAGCTTATTGGGTGGGTAGGCTCCAAATCATCTCTCAGAAGAGCTTTCTGAAATCCCGCAAGGCTGTGCCTGTTACTTAAGACGTGTCAGAATTTACTCCACAAGCAGGGTGTAACCTCCTTCAGTTCAAATCCTACCGTGCAATTACTTACCATAATTCCAAGTGCACTCTCTCTGTGGGAATAATTATGGGTAACATCAACCTCACTTGAAAGATAGCCTAATGTGTGCAAAACAAGCTGGCAGCCAAGTAACCACCACCAATTAGTTCCAGTTTGGGATGCTAACAAGGTGGGAATAAGGCAGTAGCAGAGCAGCCAGCCAGCCCGCCCAACCCTGAAGCCTCAGCTGCACACAGCTGCAGGAGGGAGGCCACATACCACAAAGCACCAAAGGGAAGGTAAGCTCCAAAGGAGACTCCTAGAAAAGACCAGGGCATGCCGCAGGGGTTAGACACCTGGGTCATCTTCAGCATCTTCTCCCAACTCAGTCCCTCCCACAGTAGTTTCCATGGCAGCACAACCCAAACACCAATACTAAATACCAAGAGAGTCCAGTCTTTGGAATGACACTTGAAGTTAAGTCATACTTGGCTATCCTGACAACAAGCAGTATGACCTCTCAATGGCTGGAACCAAAGAGAATAGTACTAACTGCCTCTACTGCTGAGCCAGGAAAGATCCTACACCACAATGAGTAACAGAAATGCTAAAGGTAAGACAAATCTGCCTGCTTTGAGAGAAAGCTCTGCAGTGCACCCACCCAGGAGACCAGAGCAGCTGGAAAATTATTTCTATTGACAGTGGAGGGATTCTAGCGTTAGAAAAACAATTACACTGAAGCAAACTAGCTGGATGGAGACACCAGACACCCATGCAGAGAGGAAATGCACTGAGTTGTGGCTTTAGCTGACACTGGAGTTAGAAACATACACAAAGCAGCAGTAGGGGAAGCAAGGAAAACATCCCTCTCCCCCATTCATTCAGGATAAAGAGTTACTTCAGAACTCACTTCAAATGGAGACTTTTGGGGAGGCTGTAGGATGCAGAATGCCTGAAGGATTTCAAAGTCTACTGAAGTTGATGGAAAAGTCTCCTCTGGGGCATAGCTACAACTCCCTGTATTCACACATGGCAAAGGCTTGACCCAGAAGCAGAAAGTCTGTTCATGTTTTCTGTCTCCTCAAGCTGTCAAGGCAGCTAATTTGGGAAGTCTTTCACTATAAACTAGCAGAAAAACTGCCAACTCTTTTCAATTGCAAGTCTCTGGTTCTTTACTTTCCAGGCCAAGCTTCAGCCAGGCACATAAAACAAAAAGTTCCGTTTTTCATTACGAGGCTCCATGTCTGTTTTCAAACAGCGATGCAGAGATCAGATGTTCTTCTCTCCTTTGTTCTCACTGCATTTCAAGTGCATAGATCACAACTGCTCTTGTAAGGTAAGATTTGCAAACAAGGTCCAGTGAGCGCATCTCGTACAACTCAAATCCACCCAAAGCCTGGATTCACAAGTACAGGCAGATAGTGTTTCTCCTGTCTTCTCTATGAAGCTTCCACACTGGTTCAGAAGACAGGTCCCTAAGGACCACAGAATCCAATACATGTTGCAGCACCTTCTCCTTCATCACTCTCAAAGCTTGTTTGAACATTTGCTGTATGATTTCTACCATGCTGCAAGCATCTTGCCTTGCTGCATAATCACAGAATAACGTAGGTTGGAAGACATCTCAAGAAGTCATCTGGTCTAATCCCTGGCTCCCTAGAGCAGCTAACTTCAGCTTTAGATCATCCTTCAAATATGACTGACACATTTACTACAGCCCTTGACAAAGCTGTACATCTGAAATACAGCTTCTTGACAAAATTAAAGGGACCTCACAATGTCAGAAGGCATGACTGGAGTTTTCATATGCCTGAAGAAGGTGGGCATTAAGATATGTTCAAAGATAACTGAATTTGGGCACATCATCATGTTAAGGCTTCTCACAGCCCTGGATTTCAGAGTCATAGCAGCCTAAATACTGCCAGAGTGCAAGAAATGTAACAACTTGCTAGAAGAACCTGCATTTCAATTTAATTTAATGTTTAATATCCTGAAATAAGCTCATTCCACTTATGTATAATATGCCCATGTCTTATTAGACCAGAGTGGTTTAAAAGAAGTACCTGCTTTTAAATGACAATAAAAATCCTGCATGCTCTGGAGGTTTCTAGCCATGCAACAGCACTTATACAGTGCCTGACAAATATTGACTCCACTGCTTTGCAAGAAGTGAGCTGTGACATACTAATAAAATGATTTTCACTAACAATTGCTGTAAAGAACCAGGCACATATGCACCTGCAAATGAAGCTCATATTGCTTCTGAAATACAGGACAAGCAACTGTCCTGGCTTGTCACTTCTTTACCACATTTTTAGCACAGCGGCAGGACAGAAATTAATGACTTGCTTCAAACTTGAGCATTAATTCCCCAGCTGTATATGCTACTGTTGGGTTTACTCAGATTGGCTTTAATTCCAGCATAACGCAAGCTTTGGCTTCAATTCCCATTTTAAGATAGGGGTATCTGTAGTAAGAAATTTACCGGAAACAATCAGAAGAGAAACAAAAGGAAGAACTGTGGTTAAGAGACACCCTTGTAGCAGGTCATATTAGTAATTAAGACTTTCAACACAGGATAAAACATAACTGCTCTTTGTTATCACGTGTAACAGCAACAGCAGCCAGAGCATCTGAACTTTCTGACTTAATCACAGCCATGCATCTTTTTTAGAAACAGTAGCTGCTGCTGTAAAGGAAATAAAATGCTTTATCTGAAGTAAATCAGTATTATCTATGAGCTATTTAAAGATGACTTCCTCTCCTCCTCTTCCCCACAAAGATGACTTTGACCTCTGGACTACAGCCTGGGCTGGAAGCTGTGCTGTATCTACTGTGTTGTCTCTCACAGTATCAAACACCAGGGTTAAGGCGACTGCGAGTCACAACGGAGTTCAGCCTGCCATGAACAGAGCTACAGCTAATTCAGACTCCTCACTGCTGATCAGAGCTCTGAAGAACACATGTGGCCTCTTCAAGACACTGAATTTTGGCAAAATACCTTGTACCACCAGGATGCTGCAGCCAACAGCTACTGATGGAACGGCTGAAGATTTGTGCCCTGTACGTCACAGGATGCTATCTGACCAGCCTAGAGCACCACTCACAAGTGCTCTTGTCTTGGGATCTGACAGACTTGGTAAGAAAATCACAGAGCATGAAACCAACCTTAAGAAAAATTGCAAGATATAAATACAGATGATCTCATAATGGCCCATTTAATGAACACTTGGAGAGCACCTGGCTCAGTGTCTCTACATTCTTACTACATTTACTGCTCATGCAGTTAGCTGCCTCAGTTACACAGACTGCAAGAAGCAAAACCCCTTTTCAAAGTGTCAGCTTCAAGCACCTGTCTCACTAAAGATACCAACCACATCTTCGCAAACACGAGTCTGGAATTATCTGTGTACTTTTGCAAGACTGTTCTTACCTTCTCTTCCCCAGCCACACTTAATACTCCTAAATCAAAACTGACTAGGAGGACAAGAGAATTTCTACCCAGTCTAGCACATTAGAAATAGCTTTTAAAAAAAAAGCTGTGCTGATCAAAAATCGTGGTTGTATTTTGTAAAGATCCAGTCACACGGCAAGAGGAAGATGTGAATCTTACCTGGAGATGCTACAGTGCTACAACACCTTCACCTCTTGGATCAGCACACAGTAAAGGAAAAATTGCATGCGGTGATCACTAAAGTATCTCAACCAACAACTATCTGTAGAGGTATTTTCTTACCTTCGATTGCTGCAGCTAGGACTGGACTTGAATACATCTAGTTAGCCATAAAGTTACAAGTACACATCACTCTTCACAGCACATGCTAGTCCTAGGATCCCACTCACATAGAAGTGATTTCTCCAAACCTTGAATATCACATCACAAGGTTAATTCGATAACAAATTCCACCTTCTGCGTTGCTGCTTGTCTATGTGTGGGACCACAGAGGAAAGTCAGGAATGAGATGGGTGTCATGGTATCATTGGAAGTCACTCCTCTGGCTGTCTCCTCAGCTCCTGAGTCAGTTGGGCTCTGTTTTCCTGACAGTACTAATAACTCTCAGAGACAGAGGCACAGAGCCAGACTTTCTCAGTGTCTGCACCATTCATGAAGAGTTATAAACGACTCATAGAAAGACTCTGTTCAAGCCAGAATCAGTCACAGGAAATCAAAAAATATAAGTAAGAATAATGATCTTATTCCTGGTGTGATACAGCAAAAAATGCAAGTATTATTCATCTATTAATCTAGAATGTTGACTGTAAATTATTATATGTTGCAGAATGGCAAAATACATTCATATTTGCTGAAGCTAACATATGAATACAAATATGGGAGATAATTTTATTTTGCTAGTGAACGTGAAAAGATAATGCCCATATAGTTGGAGTAACTGCATCTTGAGAAGGTAATATACTACACAGTGTTACTTGCACTTCATCTGTTTTGTAAGCGCAAGGTCAGATTAGACCGCACAGCAGGGAGAGGAAACAGCAGCTCGCCATCACCTTTACATGCTCCAAACTACAGCAGCCCCTCACAGATGCTGCAAGGCAGAGATCAGTAAGAGCTTCAAGTGCTCCACACTCTCTTGCTCATCTGCAAATTCCAGACAAGGATGCTCAAAGGAGTAGCAAAATGTTGCCTTCATGACTGGAATAGAAAAAAACCACAAACTTTTATATGGGGTAAGATTCTTCAGAGAATCAGGTTCTAACCTCTAAGCGTAACAGCGATACAAAAGGGAAGTGGAGGCAGAAAGCACAAGATCGGGACTGTAATGCTCTCCTGCAGGTTATAAAATAAGACTGTTTCCTGTTATCCTACCAGGGATTCAGTTAAATGCAGCCAAAAGGATGTCTAGAGAGACCGTTTTAGTATTTACAACCAGAGAGTAACCTTTAGTAGACAAGGACTATGCTGTCTTGAGTATCCTGACAGCACTGACAGCAGCACAGCATCCTACCTACCATCACTTCCATATCAACTGTTATTATGGAAATCAGCTACATAAATATTTATCAGTGCAGTCAGCCTTCTATAAAACACTGAAGCTGTCCTCAGAAGACCATACTGGCTATATTTCAAAGGCAAAAGTTGACAGATCTTTGATGATATTCAATATTTGAAGCATATATCTCACCATACAGATAACAGTCTAGCCAGCTTGAATCATTAGAAGTATTTAAAGGAAAACTGCTGTCTGGTAAACAACATCCTCCAAATTCTAAATGTAATGAAGCCAACCACAGTGTGTAATTTAGACCCCTAGTTTAGGTTTGGGTATTTTCACAAAGCTGTTAATTGGTGAAGGGAGGTGGTGTTTCAGTTTTCTGTTTTGATGATCTAACAACATCCCTATGATTTGCGACTCCCAGTATCATGATTGCACTATTGTGTGATGCATCCTTGGTGACAAATTGATGCCAACAAGTCAGCTTAGTTCTTAAAAAAAAAAAAAAAAAAAAAAATCACCTGCTAGCAGCCTGTCTGCACTGGAGCTCTTGATACTGCTACTGGAGGTTTGGATGAGCTAGCGCTTGTAATATGGGACACAATCTGCAGATTTCCTGCATTCAGATAAACCGGATTAAGAAATAAAACTCTCAAAAGAAAAAGTCAGGTATGCTTGTGTAGGGAGGAAGCTACACATCGACATTTGGGATTATAACCCTGAAGTGAGAAACACTCAATGCCTCATGGAAGGAACTCTCCATTCTTTCACGGAATAAACATACTCTGCAATCTACAATTGCTTTCTTTACCTGTAACAGTTTGGAGATTGATATTATTTGCTGGCCCTACAAATTGGAGAAGTGTCTTAAATGCAGGATTGTAAGATTCAGACTTCCTCTTAGATGCAAGGCATTGGATGATAGCATCCACGGAAACAAAGGTTTACTTGTAGGAGTTCAGCTCCAACATAAGCTTGCAATTGCCAGACCCTGCAACTGTGACACCACCACACAAACCAGAATTAATTGTAAAACAGATTTTTAATCAGTCTTCTCAGTAAATGAGTAAAACTTCTGAGTCTGAAACTTGGCTGAGCAGTTCATACTCTACAGATCAGTGACCCAGGCAATCTTTAGACTTTGGCATGCATTGTTTGACTGGGGTATGCATAACCAGTCCTGAGGGAATAAACTTAGCAAGATGGCTGCAGTGATACACAAAATCAGTCCAAAATAAAGGAACCATTGTGGGAGTGGGGTGTAAACTCAGCTCAAAGTAGAGTATGCAAGTCCTATTAACCTAAAGAACAAGGATTAATGAGCTGGCATGGAAAACGGCACATACTGCTCCTGACAATTCCCATCAATCTGATGGGTAGTCCTGGATGTGTAATTGCAACTCTTTTTTCCTCGTGCCAGATAAGCAAAACAGAGGAACGATGACACTTAAAGGCAGTTGTAAGCTTGAGATCCAAGATTGAAGGGTACTTGAGGGTTCAAACATCAAGCGCCAAAGAACGTGAATCCAGTAAACAATGCACAGGCAGGACAGTAGAAAGGCAGCTCTGCTTTACAAGAGCAGGACAACTTAAAAAGATAAGCAAAGTTATTCAAAAGAAATCTAAATATAACTGAAAGTTAAATCATCTCTTCTGAAAATAGATTAGCAAGTCTCAGCTAGAGGACTGTCACTGCAAACCCACTGAGGCTACAAGTGGTTTTCCAACACCATCTTGTAAAAAGAATAAAAATAATTTTTTGAGGAGTAACTTCTGGAAAAAAAAAAAACCACCACAAAACAAAACAATTAATGTTCACACATAACATTCCTGGCAACTAGAGATTTTATTCCTGGGAACAAAGTGGCTTTTTCCTGAAACTCCCTAAATAGCATCAATTCAATAGTAACAGTTTTAAACTGCAGGAGGCTGAACTAAAACTTTTCTGGAGAATCAAGACAGAAGCCACATCATCTCATGCATCTATGGGATTTTGAGAGTTCACGTAGCATGTGCTTAAGGAAAAGCCAAAGGGATTTAAGAGATTAAGTTTGACTTTTCAGTAGTAGTATACTTATTAATGGAGAAGTCCTTAATGAAAATTTGTAAAAAGCCCAAGAAACTACAGGGTATTTTTATGTTCCCTCAATGTAAAAGCCTGACTCAAGAAAACAACCCCGACAAACTGCTCTGATACAGAAGAACAGGCACACAACAAGGAAAACTCAGCAGCAGCAGAGCATGAGCTTCCAGCCTGATGCATGTTACTCAAGGAGAACCAACTCAAATATGCCGCTGCACTCACACAGTCGCCTGTCAGTCAAAGGAACAGCAGTCCACCACCACCCCTGAAAAGCTGTTGTCTGTTTTTAGCCGTTGAAGGAGGGCAGTGACATTTATTTGACCGTCAGAAGGCTGCTGCAGACCGCCTGCTACGTTTCAAAGCAGCATCCTCTCAGAGCAGTGGCTCGAAGGGGGACTATATCTTACCGTTTAAAATACCTTGCTATAAGCGGTGCAAAACCCACACCAAGTCAGAGCTGAGCAATTCGGTATTTAAAACTACGGAACATTCTGGCCACAGATGAATAACGGGGCTGACTGCAGTTAGCAGCTTAATGCATTAGAGGGGTGGACAAACGATGAAGCCTGTAAATTACCGTATCTTAATCTACACGGAGCTTTCAAGGTAATTAGGGTTATTGGAACAGGTTTGTACCAAAATTGAAAGCAAAACACAGTACTAACCAAAAAGGGGTTTCTACAAGATGCACAAAACTCCGAACTAAGCATCACTCGAGACTCCTTTAAATAAGAACCAGGAACATCGGAACTACATCCGATGGATGTTACGACTTGGGAGGGACACCGTTAACTTTGACCAGTTATTCTCGCTACTTTATCTAAAACTACTTTTCCATCCGTTCGCACAACGTCGTGGTCGGGGAAGAAGAGCGGGAGCGCAAAGCGCCAGAAGCTGGGGAGAGCAGGGGGACTTAGTGTGCATGGCCCGCTCCGACACCACAGCACGAAGCGGCACCGAAACAAATCCATCCTAATCTACACGTACAGCTCCGTCCGGCGTCCTCTATGATCAAGCGGCAGAAACTTCCCGCTGCCAAGGATGATTTCTGGCATGCCGCGTGTCCTTCGCAGGAAAAAAAATAAGCACTGAGCAAAAAATTCTTATGCGACTTATCGGAGTTATGCGGAGACGAAAGCCGTGAGGCAGCTTTTAACCTGTGGCATGATAGGTCTCCACAGAAAACGAACTACCGATGTGAGCCCACCGGGGCATGCCCAGCACCTACCCGGCCCCGCTGCTCCCGGGACAGCCTCCGTGCCTCCTTCTTTCTCCCGGAGGGCTGAGGGCCGGGGTGGGCCGGGAAATGTGGGGAGAAGGCGACGGGGCCCGCCCCATTTCCCGCCGCCCCGGGGTGCCACACGCCGCCTCACAGGCTGCGCTCGTTCCCGTCTGCTCCCGGACTCTGAGGGGAGGCAGTGAGTTTCCCGGCCAGAAAAAGGAGAAGCGGCGGGGCACCGCTCCCCACACCCGGCTCCCTGCTGCCGGGGCTGCCAGCCGGGACCCCCTGCCCGCCGGGCGAAGCCGGCCCGCTTACCATGGCGAAGCCGGAGAGCAGCGCGGAGGTGCGGCTGGAGGCTTTCAGCTTGGCGCGGCTCAGGTAGAGCTTCCGCCAGGACAGCGCCTGCATCGAGTGCTCGTTCAGGCTCATGGGCTCCGGGCGGCGGGTGCGGCGGGCGAAGGAATGGAACGGAGCGAGAGACACACGGAGGGAACGGCGGCTCCTTCCGGCGACAGAGCGAGGGCACCAGCTGCGCTAACACCCCATGGCGCCCAGCTCCTGCCGGTGCTGGGACCGCGCCTGTCCGCCGCGGTTCCTGCGAGCCTGCGCGCCGCCACCCGCAGGGCACCTCCCAGCCGCCGCCTCATTGGGCGCTACGGCCCAGCCCGGCCCCCAGCTCCGCTGCCGCCGCTTCCCGTCAGCCCCAGAGGAAGCCTGAGGGCTGGCTCGCGGCACCGTGCTGCAGAAGCCCCTTCTCGCTGTGTGGCGTGGGGGAGTGTGGCCTCCTCTCTGCCGCATGTGGGCAGCTGAAGGTAGGGCCTGGCTCTGAGGGAGCTGCGGCCCCGACATACCCTCACAGTGGGTCTGTGGCGGGCGAACCCCCGCGGCAAGGCTCGGCTGGAGCTCGAGGTGTGGCCTCTTAAGTGCCTGCGTCAGCTGGGCCGCGGAGCAGCCTCAGCCTGGAGGTCGTTTGAAGGGAATCTTAGGGGTTTTTTTCAGTCAGATTTGCACACACTCCCTCTCCGGTCCGGTTCCCCTACCCTCCACTCGGGGCAGAAGGGGATGGGTGTCCCAGTGCTCCATGCCCACTCGCTGCCTCCTTTCATAACTTTACGGACGTTTCTCAACCGCTTCAGCCTCCCCTCCTAAAAATCTTAAACATTTAATCTACATACGTCCTTTGCATCTAAACCGATCTGAGCATCCCCCCGAGCTTCCAGTTAAAATCGCTCCACCTAACCGTTCGTCACATAGTTAAGGTTTTCATAACTATTTTGTACACCCAGAGCTGACAAACTCGTTTATCAGCAAGCAATTGATTTAAGCAGAACATTTCGACAGACAGGCTTGTGTTGGAAGATTTTTTATTAACATACAACCCCTTTAAACTGTTGGTTTTTTTCTCTGCTTTACAGAGGGAAAAATGCACAGAGCAGAACTCCACAGCAAATACACAACATAGTTATGAAGATGATTTCTGAAAAGGTGAGACTTAATACAGGGCTTGTGCCACGTCAAATTTGTGGGCCAGGAGAATTAAGAGACATGTATAAAACAAACCTGTTGCTATCGAAAAAAAACCGTGGGTTTAACAACAGAAATAATACTGGACAAGGATACTTTTATTATTTACAGGCATGGGGCTGGTCACATATGAGCTGAAACACTGCAATGTCAGTTCCGTGAGAAATACAAAGCGATGGTTTTCTATTGTGTTGAAATTTTTCACCTTATTTACATGTAGGAAAAACGCAGCTTTTTTTTTTTTTTTCCTTTTCTTTGTTCTTTCCTTGAAACCTTTCTCTGTTTTGCAAGGCCATTGATTTACTTATGAACAGCAAAGGAGCTGACAATCTGTCATTGCCATGACATTCTTTTTTAAAAGATGTAGTTGAAACATCCAAGAAAAGCAATCTCAACGATTGGAAATCTTCAGAGTCATTCCCTGAAACTACTGTACATTTGATCTCATTCCCTTCTTAGGAAATAAACAACTCCTCTTGTTGTTATAAACAACTTTTGGTTAGATTTTAATCTAAAACTCCACTTTAGAAGAATGAGTTTGACTTAGTCTTACCACAAAAGCCTAATTGTATAAATTACTCCAGTGTTTGTCACTTTATTCCTCTTCTATGGGCAGCAGTACTACTGTGTAGGATCCGAATGGAAGTCCAGCAGAAGTTAGCTTTATAAAATCCTACTCTTTGTTCAATCTGATGTAATTTTTCAAAATTGCAGAAAACCTCATCACCACCATCAGAAATTTTTTGTCTCCCACTGATGCCTTAGGCTATGTCTGAGCACCACATTGCAGAACAATTGAGTAACAACCATATTGTGATTTCTTTACATTATAGTAACCTTCAAAAACCAGCAACTTAACATTTCCTCTACATTTTAAGGAAACATTTAAGTAATTTAGTTCCTTTGAAACCATACATTCAAAAATACTTTACGCTGCCACTAGTAAGCTATGGAAAATATTTATGTACATAACCAAGAGGAATTGTTGACTATTTCTTCTCATTTCTGCATAAAATTATGGTTGAAATGTGAGATCACAGGGGAGTACTACTCCCTAAAATTGGATGTCTCTAAAAAAACACCTGAGAGACATACATCGGAGCAGAACTTCAAGTATCTTTCTAAATAATACTATTAAAATAGACTTTTTGAGCATGTTGTTTCCTTTTCTGTCCATCACCATTTATTGGAAAGGGCTTTGAAAGACAGAACAATATTCCACACTGATGTACTGCTGGGTCCATATTTCATTCAGGGACAGAGAAGGACCTACTCAATCAGTAATCTCATCCCATGCACTTTTCCAAACCAAACTCTTGTGCAATTTAAAGCTTCCAAGCTCCCCAGTATTGTAGCTCTAAAATGAACGTTATTTCCTTTACTATCAGAAATAGAAAAGTGGTTTCTTAAACAGGAGGACAAAAATAAGAACCAAGGCTTCTTCTGCAGATCCTTTTCACCTTTTTGTTCCATTTTACAGCTCCATTTTGAGGTACAAACTATGCAAGATGAGTTTATTTCCAACTCTAATTACTCATTATTACACACCTCTATACTGCCACTCTAGAGTTAGCTGAAACAAAAAGAGTTAGTCAAGCTTAATTAACTCTTAGAAATGCTTCAGGGAGTTCTGAAATCACGCTGGAGTTCAAAGCCGTGGTTTGATGTTAGCTCTGATCACTGCAGTTGCAGAAGGCCACCAAAAGGGTGTAGTCCTGCACTCTCCCATCACCTTACCTCACTCTCCTTTCCATCCTGTAGATGACACTTATCAAATGGCTACAGAGCTTCACCGAATTGACCTAATGAAAAAAAAAAATATTCTTTTTATCTTAATGAATTAATTTTCTGCTGGATCAGGTCATTGAACTGACTACTTCTATGGCTGTAAGAACACCAGACCTAACACAAGAGAAATGAAGGACATAGAGAAAGGGAACGGGCTTGTTCAGCAGCAGGCTGTTATTACCCCTAATTAGAGGCAATGTCAACCCATTCTCTGGATCATTTATGCATGAAGACAATCGGAGCAGGTGGCAGAAGTCCAAGCTTCTTTCCAGAAAGCCCTGAGAAATCTGTACAGTGTCAGAAGGATACTCATAGGGTGTTGGGTTTGTTTTGGTTTTTTTTTTCCTACTAAAAATGTACTTCTGTATTTTCTGTGGGAGGACTGAACAAGAAGAATGGGTTCACTGAGTACCATATGATTAATGTGATACATACTGAGCCTGCAAAGGTGTTACCCTCTGCAGAGCAGCTTTTCTGAACCAGATTTCCAGCTTCACATGCAAATCCTTCATTTTGTTCTTGTTACTGCACCAAATCCAAATCAGGTTACCACAAAATGGAAATTATGATAGATCTGCATCAAAAACATCACATTAGAAGTTGCAAAAGGCAAATAAAGGTTTGCCAGCAGTCCCAGACAACAAGGAAGCTAAGGCAAGTATCTCTGCAAGTCTTGAGTTTAGTTGATGAAATTTCTGCAGAGGAAAGATTTTGATCTGTCGTGACTAGAAAATTCGTGTAGGCTTTACCTTAAGAAACAAATAGTTTTATTAGTGGGCATGGTGGTGTGGAGCCAACAGTTGGACCTGATGATCTTGGAGGTCTTTTCCAACCTAAACAATTCTATGATTCTATGGTACCTTCCCTCTTCCATCTATGATGTCTTCCATCTTAATCCAAGGCAATGTATAGAAAGGTAGGCCTTACAGGATAAAATATCCTTTACAGATGTTTTAAGATTGGTATTTCAGTGTATTCTCTCCAACAGAAAATAGCTATGAAAACTCAGTAGTGGTGAAACTAACCCATTTCTTCCCGGAGCGCCTTCCCCAGCACAGCACTGTTAGTTCTTTTAGCATGAGCCCTGTAGTACAAGTTTAATTAAATGGCAGCTCCTAGCTTCAAGCTAAAAAGAGCAAGATCCAGCACATTGTCCTGATTAGATCTTCAACAATTTAAGGGTGGTGGGTTTGGTTTTGTTTTAAAATACAGCTCAGAATAGCCCCCTTCTCAATAACCACCCCTCCCTTTTTGCAGGACTGATACCTGAAGTGTTTTTCCTCTATTTTTGACTGTGAAGAACACCAGGTTTGGGCAGCTGTGGGCTGTTCCTGACAGGGCCCAGTGCTAGGCACTGCTGGAACCCTGCTCACCCTAACCCTCATCTGCCAGCTGTTCACTTCTGTGCTGAAACACACAGGTTTAATATTGCTTCTTAATAATTTTTCATCCTGATGCAGATGTGGATGTTATCATCCACAGCCTATTGGCCCATTTTCATCCCACTTCTTTTTAGTTTCAGACTGGGTTTGTTATAAATACACAGTATTATTTCAATAGTAAAATTAATTGTAGTTTAATAGGAATCATTTCTATCTGAAAACAAGATTAAAAACATGGTTTTTATTTTTTGAGATCTATAGATGAAAACCATGGGATTTCAGAAGCATATTTCTTTCCTACTCATCCATCAGTAATGTGCTCTGGGGTTTCTAGGTATATGTGACTAGTGCAGTCCTTGGTGGGTTTGCTTGATACACCAAAAGTCACATCCAAAAAAAAAAAAAAAAAGTAGAAAAATGAGTTGATTTTATGTCTCTGTTCTGTCTCTTTTGGTGGACTTTTGTAGAATGAATGGATGATGTGTTTTTCTGTCCCATGATTCTCCAGTAACATCCATTTATCTTGTACCAGTACTTTGGCCTCAGTCCTACAGATGTACACATGTGTTTAATTTGAAGATGGAGTCATCTTGGATGAAAGGTCAATGTATCCATACATCTCTTCAGGATTATGGATTAATAATGCATTTGCTGTAACAGACATCTGGAATCCACACGTCAATATATAGCCTGTAGAACACTTCTAGATGATAATAAAGTTAAATCATCTGCAAATAGGGAGATGTTAAAGAAAGATTACGAGAGTTTTCAAGGTTCTGCAAACAGTTAGTGGCAGATGCAGGAGGAGAAGCTCAGTGCCTTAAATCCTAAATTAGAACTTCATCCTTTCCTGCCTTTATCTATTGTCACAGTTGATTAAAGTATGGATCTTTCCAAAAAGATGTTTTATATTTTGCACAATGCTTAAGATGTTTGATATAGTACCTAGAATGCAACTGATTAGGAAGTGGACTGGAACAGTAAAGAAAAACACTGCACTTTAAGAAAAGTTTCAGTCTCCCTTTATCTTATCTCAGAATTAAGACAGTTTGAAGTTTACTTCTGAGACTTGTACTGGCTAGATCAGTGCACTCCCAATTCTGCTGGCCCAGAGAGACAAGTGAGAACGAGGACTGAGGGCAGAAACACATTTTATTCTCAACGTCCATCTCAAAACTTGCAAAATGCAAATCACAGGAACAGGCAGAGCCATCAGCCCAGGCCCTGCGTTTTAGTTGTGCTTTTATGTTCCCTTCTTTCAGGGAGTGTGGGGGGGAGTAAAGGATGTCACTTCAGAGAGGAGCCACACTTTAGACCTGGAAGCTGTTCAAACCCTGCACTCTGACCCTCCTATTGCAATCAAATGGTGGTGATAGTTGCTCAGCATCAATTTAGAAGAGATGTAGAACTGTGTGCAAGAAATGAAGCCCACTGGTGATCATCTCAGGAACCCACAGTATCACTCTGCTGAAGATTTTTGCTATCAGCAGCTACTTTAATGTTATTTTAACCTACTGTATGTGATTTTTTTTTTAATTAATGCAACTTCTCACTACCTGTTTTACGTGCATATCACAAAGGTAATTTTTCTTTGTCCAACACTGAGTAACACACGACAGCAATTAGAACCTGTGCTCATAAGGCAGAGCTGCAGATCTTGGAGCGCGTTGCGCACTGGCCGGTGTTTGCCATCAGTGGGGCTGCCGTCTCCGCACGGGTGCTAGAAGCACGGAGCAAAGTGCATGTAAACCAGCGTGCTTAACACGAGAATTAACTGTGTTATTACGGTTAATGCCCGGTGTCTCCGATGTGAATTTCGCCCTCTTTTATAGGGCTCTTCCAAACTCCGCCCGGGTTTACAACGTGCGGCNAAGTGCTGGTGCAAAATTGCAAAACTTTAGCGAGACCTGGCTGGTTTTGTTTTTCGTCCTCCCCATGTGGGTCAAAAATGCAGGACAGGAACTGTTGACAATTAAGTGATGAAACTCCCCCAAAAAATGGAGGCAGAGAAAGACTCTGGAAGAAGATTGGTGTGTAGCTGGCTTCTGCCTATTTCCTATTTGTGCCTTTTAATTGATTTTGCTTAATTGTTTACCAGGGGAGAAATGCATGTGAAACGCAGGCAGCAGAGCGGCTGAGTTTGCAGGAGAAGCAGCTTAGACAGCGGGGAAGGGGGTGGAATTGAGCCGAGGGGAAGGAGAGGGTGGGACGATAACAGAGATATTATTTTTTCCTCCTGCGTTACGGGTTTGTGCTGATCCACCGCGTGTGCGTGTTGGGCGGATTTGCAGGGCGAGATCTGCCGGGAGAGGGGCAGAGGCGGCAGCAGCCGGTGCATCGGGGTATCCCACTCTCCCCGCTCCCGTCCCCTTCACCGCGGGGAACGTACCTTTGTGCGTGGCCGCTTGTTCTCCCGCCGCCGCCTCCAGCCCCAGCGCGGCTGCAACTTCGCCGGGGCAGCGGCACCGACCTCGGCGGGCCTACCCACCTCCCCCCCGTTACATTTAACTCTCTCCTGCCCCCCTCCCGCGGAGCACAGGGCTTGTGGGGGGAGGGGGGGGGGTGTGCTGCGCATCCATCGCGGCGTTACATAAAGCGAGCTGTTTTTAAATCGCAGGCTTCCGGTGTGACTATGGAAACACTGGGATTATGTAAATACTGAGACCTGGATGCAGTGCACCAGGTTAAATGATTCACACCCCCACACCCTCCTCCCTTCCCCGGGCAATTATGTTGTTTTCACGTGCAGAAATAACAATAATCAAACCGAGCCGGTTGCTAACGAGCCTTGGCCGCTGCCTAGGGCTTCTCACGGGGTTGCAAAGCCCAGCGGTGCAGTAGCTGGTGATTTTGGGGCGAGTTCCGCCCTGCTCTTGCCCGCCGTCCATCGCCGAGTTCTGCGGAGCAGCCCGAGTTTTGGCGTTCCTACAGCCAGACACCTGTTATTCCTCTCTTATTCCTCCCTCCTTCTGTGCCACGAGATGGAAAAGGTTGTGCCTGCAGCTGTCTTACAGCTTGTTTGGGTGCAGGGTTTGTTCACTTTGTGTCTTGCTATTTTAATGATTTACCACAGAACTTATTTCATCAAGCTGTCCTGCACGATATGGGCTCTTTCCTCTCCCCTTTCCTCCCTCCTTCCCCAAAATTTTTTCCAACGTGGGTTTGTTTTGTTTGATTTTCCAGCGGTCCATCGGCAGAAGGCGGTACGCGGAGAGCGAGGACCTCTCGGACGTGGAGGAAATTGTCAGCATCAGGAGTTTCAATTTGGAAGAGAAATTAAAGAGTAAAACGTACCACGGGGATTTCGTCCATGCCATGGACGGAAAAGGTAACTGCCCGGGGTGGGGTGAGGAGAACATCCTCATTTGCTCCGCTCCTACAGCCTCCACGTGTAGGTCCGCGCCTCGGTTCGTATTTCGCGCCCGCTCCCCCTGCCCGGGGATCCGGTGACGACGCCGGGGCCGAGCAGTGGGGAGGAGAGTGTGTGTGGAGGGTGTGTGTGTGTGGAGGCAGCCCCTGGGCCCTGCAGCCCCCACCGCCGCGGGGGGGCTGCTCCATGTCCCCTCCCTCTCAGCTCCCAGAGCGCTGCTGCCGCCCCGACACGGTGCTGGGGAGACGGCCGGAGATAAACGGCAGCGTCTTGCACTCCCCCCACCTCCAGCGTCCTCCCTGCCGTGACCCTACGGTGCTGAGAAATTAGGTCCTGGCCAAGGAGGGGCAGAAACCCCAGCCCCCACTTAGCCGGAGGTGATTCCTGCCCCTCCACCTCCGCTCCCGATTGAATCCAGGACCCTTTCTGCTAAAGGATGCGATTGATGAGCCTGTTCGCCAGGCTCAGAGACTTTTAAGTCAATAACTTCTTTGTGTTTCTGTCATATATTAGATTACAACGCTCCCCTCCCCAAAGCGGCTCGCTTTGCTTAGGTGACTTAAATTAGGGGCGGTAAGCAAAGCCAGACAGCCCTGATCTGCAGCCTGGCAGGAAGGAAAGCAGGAGAGGTTGGCCCGGGAATCAAACGGGCCGGGTGGCAAGTCACCTTTATTTATTCCTGTACTGTTGAAATGGATCCTGAGTCCCAGATGGTTGTTACCAAAATTCGGCCTTGGTGAGGACTCCCTGGCAAGGCCAGCTTTCTCAGGAAAGAGGAGGTTCAGTAGTAGCCAAGTAATCCTCCTGAAATGGCTCTAACTGTGGAGCCCTTAATCTAGTTTAGGAAATTTCCTTTTCTCCCCTAGGCTTAGTTTTGTATTGAGCATTTTAAGCTCCTTTTAGAAAAGTTAATGTGGTGGAGAAATTAAATACCTACCTTATTTAGGAAGGTATTTGTTTAGGAGATAAGCTCAACCCTGACCCCTCTTCCTTTAGACAAAACACCAACACCTATTTTTTCGCAAGAAAATGTTAATTAATTTCCCAGCAAATGCTTGCGTCCTACCCTCATCTTCCAAATGCTCCACTGGTTGCCATTGCTACATGCAAACCACAGCACAATCCACAGCTTCCTTGGCTCAGCAGCTTGAAAATTTTGGGGTAGCTTTCTCCTTTCTAGGGAACTTCTGTTACTTTGTTGTGGTCTGTGTCCACTTTGTTTTACCCCACAAGGGATTTAAATGCTTTGCTGGGACATTAGGAAGAAAGGGTTTGCCTTCCTATTTGTTCTACTTTTCTTTCTACTACTGTTTTTTTTATTTTCTGCAAATTCAAGAGCCGGATTGAATCCGGGCGAAACAATGACAGTGGTTAGTAAGAGTAAACAAGTCAGTTTATGCAAACACATGGGATTGGTCGAGTGATATATTTATTTATTTGTAGTCCTGTATCCTTGTTTTTAATGATAACTCTTCTGTAGAGTTTTGTGGTTTGTTTTTTGTTTTCTTTNTTTTTTTTTTTTGTCCCCCCCCCCCCCCCATTTTTTCCTAGGAATGTGGGTTGGAGTTTTTTCTGGAGGTGCTGCAGGGCAGTGGTGTGATTTTTGGCTTGACTGCAGTTTGTCTTAGTTAATTGTTCTCTAGCCTGCTAGGCTCTATATCTGCCTCTGCTTTTTCCACTGGTACTGTTCTCAATGTCTGTTGACTTTCTGGCTTGGATGAGTGTCCTTAAAAAAATTCCTGCGGTTTGTTTATGTGCTTACCCAAAGCCAATAGTCTTAATGGGAGTGCCTATGAGAAATGAAGATTTCTCTAGCACAGAAATATTTCTGATAACCTCAGTTAACTGGAGTATTCATTACATTTACTTTGAGACTAGTAGCAATAAAGTTTCTGTAATTTTAATGCTTCTGTAAATGGATAATTATAGTGCTCTGATTTGGGAACTCTTAAGTAGGAATATTTTGTCCCTACTTGTCATAATTACTGACTGTATACAGCTAGGAAAAAGTTGTAAATCCATCTGCAGAGGTAGGACCTGAGCCTCTGTCTCTTCAGTTTCTTTCAGCGTTTTGGTTTTGTTTTTTTTAGCAGATAAACATCATCAGTATGAGCTCAGGTCTGAGGTTCTCCTGCTTTCCCAGGAAGCATGTACAATGCTGGCTGAGTTTTGAAGTTAAACTTCTTGTGTGTGCTTGAATTTAATACATGAAGTGTATGTCGTAGTGCTCGAGAGCCAAGCAATGCTTTCCTGTTTAAGGTAGCATGTGGGTGCTATGGAACAGTTTTTGTTATTGTTTTGGTGTGGTTGTTCTGGTTTGGGTTGTTTTTTGTTTGTTTGTTTGTTTTTGGTTTTTTGGGGGGGAGGGAGAGGTTGGTGTTTGTTTGGTTGTGTTGGGTTTTTTGTTTGTTTGTTGTTGTCTGTAAGAAGGGAATGGCAGAGCCATAGAAACGGTGCATGGCCAATGCAGGAATTCCTCTTCCTTCTGGCAGAAGGCTCCAAATGGCGTGGGGGGTGTTGAAAGCAGGGCTCACCCAAATCGCTGCCTTGTAACTTCCTCTCTAATCCCAAATCACTGCTATTGTATCGACCACTGCAGAGAAAAATCCCTCTCCCGGGAGAGGCCAGTCCTCTGTAATCCTGAGTGAAGCAACCGAGGTGATACTGATATTAACACAACAAATTTAGGTTGAATTTTCAGTTTGCTCGTGTTACGCTGTGACTCCTCCACAAAACCTTTTCCTTTTTCACTGTCTGACACATTGCCAGGAGCTGTGTAAGATTTCCGTGTATCAGCTCCTCTAGTTGTGTTGGTGATTAATTAAAAAAACACTTACTGTGAAAGTAGTAGCAACCCTCATACAGAAAGATCACAATGCGTTCACAGAATCAGGGCTTGCTGCTATACCCAGATAATACAGGAAAACTTTTTTCCCCCCGTAAGCAGAAAAAAAAAGTAGTTTAAAATACATAAACTTAAGCATACAGTTTTAAACTACACATTTGCCCCCAAAGGACTAGGTTGCATTGCAGTAATTTAGTTAGGATTATCTTTTAACTGTTAATTTCTGTATTTCGTTACAGCCTGAGTGATTCAACCCAGACCTTAATTGACAAACTCTGACTGGATTCTATTTTTTGTGCATCAGTGAACAGGAAAAATAGAGAGCAGCTGGGCGAGCATTGTCTGTCACTTGGTTTCCGGTTTGCACCTAAAATATGCATTCTCTTTACATTTTTCTTTAAGTGATGGTGGAGTTCTTTGGTGAGAAAAGGGAAATGGGGAATGTTGTGAGAAAATGTAATGTGAGGTGCTAATGCTGTTGTAATTGATTTGGGATTTTCTTTCTTTTTTATTCATTATTCAAACAGATTTTACTTTCGAGTACGTGCAAAGAGAAGCTCTCAGAGTTCCCCTTATCTTCAGAAATAAGGATGGACTGGGAATTAAGTAAGTTACAACCAAATCTTGATGATTAATAAATGCTTTTATAAAATAACCATTATGCTTTCCACTTGTATGTGCTGTTTCTTTTGATGATCTCAAAATGTGCTGCAATTAGTAAGACTGTCAGCACCCTTGAGAAGAGGGATGATTATTTTCCGGTTATAAACAAGCAGATAATGAGGTCTATAAAACTTAAGTGCATACAGCGTGGTACTACACAATCAAAAATAAGTCAATGATGAAAGTCAGGAATAAAATTCAAAGGTTCTTGCATCCAATCTCTGCTGTAATGACAGAGCAGCCTCCCTTCAGTTTCTGACTTCTCAATTGTTTTCCTTGTTACAGGTGGAATGTCTAATGATGCCTGTCGCTTTCCATTCTAGTTGTATCTCTTCAGAATGTTATAGCTGTGTAAATATTTAATGTCTAGTTAAAACGTGGCATTATCTTTTTTTGAGGTGGCATTTTATTAATACTCACTCATAAAGGATTTGGTATTTTAATAAGAGGATCCTGCAAGTTTCTTTGTAAAAGTGACAGTGCCTAAGAAAGAGATATTGAATATCAGCCACAGAATCCACATCTTAGATAAGTGTTTCTTGGTACATTTGGAAATTAGGATTCTGTAACTGGTTATATCTGAAAGACAGAAAATTAGTTTTCTGAAAGCATAATTCCATTGCTCAGTTTCAGCTGAAACAACTCAAAGTTTAGACAAGTGAGGAGTCCAAATAATTAAATGAGAAAGACTCAAGCCACCCCAAATAACTGAAGTAGAGAAAGAAGAAATAGTGTTTGGTGCATTTGACAAGCATGTGTCCTTTTACCTTAAGAGCAATCAGGAGCTGCTGTGATGCTTCTCATTGTGTAGTAAAATAGTTTTATGTGTTGAACTCTGAACAAGAAGTGCTTAATAGGTACTCAGCAGTAATTAATGATAATGTTTATTTCATTGTGCCCTTATGTTGTCCTATGTTGTTTTTTCCTCTGGGTTATTAAGCCCAGCTGTTTCTTTCCTTAGTCCTGGATGCCTAGTCTAGTTTCTTGTTAAAAAAAAAAAACAAACAAACAAAAAAACCCCCAAACTCCAAAAAAACCACACGGACACCCAAGGTACCATCTTTCGACTTGTGTGGGCAAAGTTTTTCTTAGGTTGTATCCTAATTTTATGATGAAAATGTGCATATAGTCTGTAATGGTTTATGTATATGTCTGTAATGGTCAGTGTAAATCCTACTAATTAGGTGAGAGAGGCTGGACATTTCTTACAGTTTCTAAACAGCTCTGTGCTCCTATTTGTCAAAGAAATCTAATACAACAATAATAAAAATACGTTATGTAAGAAAAGGTGCTCAGATGGAAAGCACTGTCCATAATGTTTGTGTAGGAGAGGGGGCACAGAAACATCTGTTTTGATAGTCTCGAAGTCTAGCATCTTCTATGTAATCTTCATAGGAAAACCTGAGAAGCAGAGAAGAATCTTCCATGATCATGGCTTGATTATGCCCCACCTGCAGAAGCCATTTCCTTAACCTTCACTTCTATATTGCATGACTGTAATATCATCTTTCCCAGTTAATAATTTTCTTTATCATCTCAGCTGAGTTTCCTTGATGTAAAGTAACATTTATTCTATGTTAACTTGTGACACTGTTGGCCAGCCTAGCCAATGACATTTCCATTGAATGCCCATCCAGATCTACATTTACACTGTATGTGTCTATGTAGCCATAACCTGAAACTGGATCAGTTTTGCTTCAGCGGGAGTTTTATTGTTCACAGGAAATTCATGCTAACACAAGTATTGTGCTTTCTACTCTGCTCACTCAACTTGGCATCCCAGTTCCTTGTTCCCTCTCATTCTCTTCTCAGCTTTCCCTCCTGGAATGACTTTTCCTGATGTATTAGAACCTTTGTTTTTCTGACCCTTCATTTAGCTTCCCTACTCAACTTGGCAGGGAGACTTTTTTTGTTGGAGGTTGTTGCTACTTTTTTGTTCAGTTTATTTCTTTAGAAGTTGCTTCTCTTGGAGGATTCAGCTGAAGGACATACCTACTGTGGAAAATGGTGGGAAATCATGAGACAGCTGCTCTGTATGTATTGCTTTTAAACTGCTGCTTCTAAAGTACAAGTGATAAAAGCTGCGAGAATTCTTTCTGGAAGAAACCATCAGCTCTTCTGTGAAACTGAGGAGTGTTTAGGAGCCAGAGATACCATTGCAACTTCTAACAGCCGGATCTTCCCATGTATGAGAAAGTTCACAAGTTCCTCACAGTACAAGAGGAAAGATGAGGAGATGCTTCAGCTCCTGCTGTGCCAATAGTACCTGCTCGGTTGGTCCTCAGTCAGTGGAGAAGTGCAGCAGACGCAAACAGTACAGGGCTTTAGGTTCTCAGCTGCAAATGGCAGGTCGAGTCCTCGGACCAGCATTTCCTCTGCCTGCCTGTACCAGGCAATAGTGCCTCCAGAAATCAGGCTGCCTGCCGTGCTGCTGATGTTGCACAAGATCTTTCACAGAGATACGTTGTTTCTTGATATCCATAACCACAAGGTACTACTTCTTGATAGCTCATTATTCAGGATTCTGTGATGAGGCAATTTCACCATTTCATTTAATCTCACACATCATCATTGGCTTCCTTGTTGTTCCTGTTTGTTTTTTTGGTTTTTTTTTTTCCCCTCAGCTTTTCAGTTTCCTACTGACTGCTGGTATCATTCTGATATCTTTCCCTCTTCCTAGGGCCGTTTCCCTTTCTGCCCTTGGTGACCATCCACACGTTATAGGCAACTTCATACTCTAGCTAGAATTCACTGTCAGAGAAGAGGGTAACAATAGAGAAACCTTTTTATTTTCTTTTGAGGATATTTTTTAATGAATTCGTATGCTGACAAAAATAAGAGCAAATTTTATCTGATGCTTGAGATTTGGAGGGTTCCTGCATGGAATCTTCTGAATTCTCCATTGCACAGTTAGTTGGGTGAATTATTTTTATATTTTCATTCTCTGCTGGATTAGTGATTACTGACTGCTTCAGGGGATTAAAATACTAGAGTTTGTAGATCATTAATCTCTTCTAGGACATTCAACATTTGAATATTTTTTATTTAAATGAGTGGTTTGAAATGATGTTGTAAAGGAAATGTACACACTTGGGCATGAATTTCACTGGAAAGAAAAGGCTAGAAATGTGGTTTATGTATATTTTAAATGATAGGAGTGAAATGCATGAGCAAACTTTCCTGTTTGGCACTCTGCAGGATAACATTTATTTACATTTCTACTTCTTATGTACAGCTATCAGAAGCAGCTGGCATGCACTATGTGAGGTTTGTGGACGCCAGATACATAAATGCTGTGAGCGTTGTATTGCAGTATGATCAGCATAATGTTGACACCTGCCTAACAGACCCAAAACCTTAAGCACCTTTAGTCTCATCATCCTGACATGTAGTTCTTGAGTTGCTGAGGACCACAGCCTGCTGTCTTCCATCACTAGAAGGTGACTGGCCAGTTTGCTTTTGCATCGGAGTCATTTGCTGGTGAGACTTGGGAAGTTTATGTTCCACTTCAGGCTCTGGAGGAAGTGATGCTTTACTGGGTCTTCCCTAGCACTACTGTCTTGTCCAAAGGAGGCTATGTGTCATGATATGGTAGATTAGGTGATCCATAGAGAGACAGTGGTCAATAAAATGCATGATAGAAGATGATTTTTAGACATTTTGAATAACTGGTGATATGTGCTTCCACTTCTGCTTGCTGTTAAGTAGTCAGCCTGCGTGTCTGTGCCTGGCAGATGTACAAAACATAGCTGAACAGTTTGGTTGCTGTGCTTGGAGGTACTCCGAAATGGCAGGGAATGAGAAGAATGAGGAAAAAGCATTAAACTCTCAAAATTGTTTTGCTATGTGTATCTGGCCATCAAGAGCTCTTATTTGTGTGGCTAGAAGCAGGGAAGTCCACCTGTGATCTCTTAGAAGAGGAGCTGTGTTTCTTGGCAGATTGTTTGACTCTCTTCGTTAACTTGGAGAGAGAATAGTGTTTGGAGAGCTGTTGTCTCTTACCTGAGCAGTGGTCATCCTGCATTGGGTGGTGGTTAATTGAGTGTGTTAGCCAGAGTTCATCCTCATAAGAATGACAGAATTGCCTGGTTGGAAAAGACCTTAAGATGAAGTCCAACCATAACCTGATGCCTCCCTATACACAACAGTTAGACCATGTGATGTGGGTTTGGGAGTTACCCACCCCCCCACGCTTTGTAAAATGACCCAGACTAGAACTCAGCCGGCTGGAGGTTTTAGATGAAGCTATATTTACAGCTCAGCACAATATACAAGCAGATATTTACACTATATACAGGAATATTTACAGAAATATATAAAGTAAAGGTAATACAGAAACACAACACCCCTCCCAGAAATCAGAGACCCCAGGAGGGGCTCCCAACCACCCTTCCACCTTCTCCCCACCCCTATACCTTACCCCAAGGTTTTGAGGATCGGCCAGAGGAGGAGTTAGAAGAAAAAGTGGTTAGTGAATTTAATCAGAGACCAGGAGAAGTTCAAAAGCTGGTAGACAGCCCCAGACGCTGTACCCCAGAGAGTGCCACAAGCCCGACTGACACTGCGACAAGCCCAAGTGGCTTATCTTTTGTTTTGAATACTTATTCCTAAACATCTCAGCAAGCCTATGAGTGAAGTAGACATCACCACTGTTTCCTTTTCACAGCCTATAATATAATTTTCTCTATTAAAATATTCCAATTAGCCTTAAACCAGCACAGAGAGTGACTCCACCACCTCCCGGGGAGCCTGTTCCAGTCTTTGAGAATCTTTCCAGTGAATAAGTTTATTTTAATATTCAACTTAGACCTCCCCCGGTGCAACTTCAGGCCATTTCTCCTCACTCTATCACTTGTTAGTAGTGAGAAGAGGCTGATCCCCACCTCATTACAACCTCCTATCAGGGAGTTGCAGAGAATGATGAGGTTTCTCCTCAGTCTGCTTTTCTCCAGATTGAAAAACCCCAGTTCCCTCTGCTGCTCCTCACAGGACTTGAATAGGATATGAACAGGAGACTGCCCTAGCAAATCTTAAAACACTAAAATGTAGGTTTGCACCCAGTGCACCCTGAGGTGTTTACATTTCTTTTCTCTTTGAGGCAATGTGACTTGTGTGTAACAGACTCCTGAAAATCTCAAATGAAGTCAGTTGTGTTTTGGTGTTGTGTTTCTTTTGGCTATCATAGTGCTGTACCAAATGAGCATTGTGTAAGAGTGAGTGTGACAGTTATGTTGGGTGGGACTGGAGAAGAAGAAATAGTCATTTATGGTCTCAGCAGCCAGCAGAATGGGTTTGAATTAAAGTTGGACCTCCTAGGGCAGCCCAAATACAAAAATGGGTTCTTGTACTAGAAACATGCTGTGTTCCAGCTTGAAATTCTTCTCTTGATGTACTTTTTCTCTAATGTATCTTATATTCTGAGATTGCAGAGAAGAAAACCCAAGGATATGCCAGGTGTACTCTCCAAAGAGCTGAAAATACAGTTTTACTGTCAGGGAGGATTGTAGCTTTCCAGTCTGAGACATGTTTATTGTCTGCTGCAGCTGGAGCTGCAGAAAGTCTGGATTTGCTTGTGTGCATCTGGGTTTGGGTTGTTATCTGTCTTGGTTATTGGGTTTTATTTTGATTTATACAAAAGTAAAAGATTGCCCATCTAATTGTTCCGTGTGTCTGACATAAATACAGGCAGGCTGTGTCACTGGGAGATAAGCCTTGCATGTTCTTGTCACCCACAAATAGTTCCTTCTGCCCCTACTTTTGACTTTCTAATGTTTGGGGGGGAAAAAAAAAAAAAAGAAAGAAAAAAAAAAAGATGAGCTCTGAATGAACCCTGAAGGTCAGTAGATTCAGGCTGTTTCATTCTGGCAAGGGAGTGAATTCCAAAGCTGTGGGGCCCTCTCAGTTAAATGTAAAGATGTGAGGGTTGGCAGAGAACTAACAAAAGATATTGTCCAGCTTCTGCCTCCCACCAGAGGAAGGTGATAAGGGTAAAAGAAAGTGAACAGGCAGAACTTAGCAGATAATGCATGACAGTAAATGAGTTTTTAAACTTCACCTTTTCAGTGTTTTCTGAATAGGAACATCTATTGTTCTAAAAGTTTGCCTGTGGGCTGGATCATTCTGAGGTCTGACTAACTGCTTCAGAAGTCCTTTATAACTTGAAGCAAGTTGTTTGTCTTCAACCCAGGGCACTATAAGAGGGACAGAGCACCTAGCTGGCAAGTCCCACAGGGCCGGTTTTCCTTACAATTCCTTAGTCGTTTTTTAAACCATGTGAAGTGCGAAATACCATCATTAAGATGAAGTCAATGAGCTTTAAAGCCCCAGTACTGGTTTTGGTTTCTTTTTCCGTCCAGTCAATGTTCTGCAGTATTTTACTCTCCACCTCACAAGTAAGGCTCCCTCATTTGATGGACCAGGCTCTTTGTCTAATTTCATTAAACCCTGAACCATTGCCTGTCTTAGAAGTGATCGTATAAATGCATCAACATTGGTGAAACAATTACACTAGCATTTAATTTAGCTCTGAATTAGCCCAAATTGAATTGAGCAGCAATTTCCCTACCCACCACATACAGCCAGGTTGTCTTCTGCCAGACAAGGAGATTTGGAATAGTCATTAAAATCAAGGGGCTTTAATTCATTGGGTTTTACATTTTATTTCCAAGCAGCAAATTCCACCTACAATGATCTGACTTTGAACCAATTTCCTGGTCTAAACCTCACTTAGTGTCCATGGTGTACCCTCAGCCTGGGAAATGCACATGAGGCACTACCAGCTGCAAACCAGTGCGAGCTGCTTAGCAGGAACAAGCTATAAAGGTTTAGGATTTTATTGAAATCACTCCCAACTCCTTCCCTTCCTTTCCACTCTAGTGCTGCTAGAGAGTGCTTGAAAAGACACCTCTTGTCCTTTTTCATCACCAACAGAGAAACTTTTGTACACTTGCCAATGCAAAGATGTTCTGCACGTCATTAAAACTTGCACTGTCCACACTTCAGAGAGGCCTTGCTTGATTCTACCTACTGCATTACAGACAAAGAGCACTATACATTTATTTCCCTTTTATTATGGTAACGAAAGCCTACCCATACTTATCTTGACAGTATTTAACATTGCTTTCTTTGCTAATTATAGAATGCCTGACCCGGATTTCACCGTCAGAGACGTGAAGCTATTAGTGGGTAAGTTATTTTGAATGCACTGGATTAACTCTATACAGAACAGAATTGCTTTGAAATACTTGTCCAGTTGTGTTTGTAGACATTTGTGATAACTCTCAGAAGCTGGAAGAAGGCATGGAGAAGCAATTTGTAAATTAAAAAGGCTGGGAGAACCCTAATTAGTGGTTGTGCTGACTGGACTCTGATCTCATGCTGGATAATTGGCTGTTTGAAGGATTCAGAGTGAATGCTTTTGCTCTTAACAGGTGTCTTACAGACACTCTTGTGATCCTGGAAAGCAGCAGCTCTATTGATCGAGTTCCTATTTTTTGTTATCTGCTGTAGAGCATCTGTTTGTTAAAGGTGGGATTGGAGCCGGATCACCTTTTGCCTGTGCTCTCCCACAGTCTTTATCAGTGTCAGGCCAGGTCAGTGCTTTGAGGAAAGGTTGCTAAGAGAGACCGAACACAAAGCTTTGCAAACTGTCTGTCTTTTTGATAAGACACAAACCAGAGGAGTGGTGACCCTAATCATCAAATGTTTCCTAGCAATTTTTGCAAAAGAACTTTTTTTAACTCTTAAGCTACATTTCGAGTAGGAGATTACTCTGTGTTCCTTTGAAGCCTGCTTTTACTGAAGAGGGATGTCCTTTGGTGTTTATCTGAAATTATACTCAAGTGATCCTGCACTGTGTGAAGCTGTTGCTGTGGACCTAGCTGAGTATTGGATGTGCTAGCTGCGGCCCTTCAGGAAGATCCTTAACTGCCTTCTTGCTGGTTAGGATTTACTGGGTTCATTTACGTTTGTGGTGACAGGAGTTAAGTTGTTAAATCAGCCCAATTGCTGCGTTCTGAAAGACAATTTTTTTCAACATTACCTTAATAATCAAAAGGAATATCAAGTCTGAAGAAGATGTAGTTAAGAAAAAAACAAGGAGAGAAGAACTTGTGCCTCATTTCTGCTCTCTTGAGGTTATCTGTGAGAGAGAGGTTATCTCTGATAACCTTCCTTCACAAACAAAACGTGGCAATGTTGTTTAATTTATGACCATTTATGAGTTCAGGGAAGAAGAAGGAAAAAAAAGCTTATTTGGCAGAAAACCTTAGGGTAGTGGTGTGGAAGTGCTGTTAGGTAGCATTCCTGTTGGTCAATCTGCAGTTAAATTAGGAAATAATATGAGGGTATTTGGAAGTCCTAAATTTGATGGGTTTCTAAAATACCTGCATATGCAGAGGTATAAATACCTCTTTTTGGTGCTAAGGAGCCCTGTGCATAAATCCTGTCATTATCTGGACCTTGTTTGCAGTGTTCTGTGAATTTGTTCCATAGCTTATAAACTGCCATTTCTACCTCAAACTACTGAAGCTGAAGATCTGACTCTGAGATGTTTTGGAACATCATTGTGGTACATGACAACATTGTTTTTCCTGTGGAACAGTCGAAGGGTGGGAGTTGCATTTCCTCAAGATTGATGTCTCTTGAAGTACTAAGGGGGTGGAGAATCCTGTGTACATGGCCAGCAAAACAGGAGGATATTTATAAATAAAACTTGATTTATAAAACAATGGAGCAAAAATAACAATCCTAATTAACTTTGAAATTAACTTTCATGTAGAAGTGTGCCCTTTCTCACAGCTGCTTCAGCAATCCAGGTGTATGCTCTTTGGCCAGACACCACACGTCCTGGGTCTGGTTTTATTGTGTTTGGACAAATTCCATTTGCAGTCATTGTACTGAGCCTCTGCTGTGGTCAAGAACGTTGTCACCTGCTCTTTTTTATTCTAGTCAATGACTTCTGGCATCACAGGTGGAAACTTTGATTCAAAAGGTCTAAAATATTTGGGAAATGGGGTGTAAGTCATACCTGAAAAATCATGGTTCTTGAGCCTTTGTGTCGCTGTGGGATTTGTGCCATAACAACCACATTGACACTGCGAGCACGTGGGGACAATCCTGTCTCCATCCCAAAGGTCTAAGTTACTAAGGGCTTCAGAAAACACTGGTGAGCAATTTTCCTACTGCATAACATTGCTGATGGTTCTAGCTGTAGGTGAATATATGTGACACTCACAATCTAATGTTCAAATAAAGCAAATGAAAAGTCTTGTTTTAACAGGTTGTCCAGAGAAATTGTGAAGGCTCCAACCCTGGGAAGTGTTCAGAGTTAGACTGGATGGGGCCTGGAGCAACCTGGTCTAATAGGAGATGTCCTTGCTTATGGCAGGGGAGTTGGAACTAAGTGATCTTTAAGGTCTCTCCTAACTCAAACCATTCTGTGATTGTCCCTGCATTTTTTAACAGACTCATTAGATCCTGCCTGAACCTCCAGGTAACTATTTCTGAAGCACAGTGTTTTAAAAAGGGACTCAAGGCCTTGCTGAACCTGGGAGGAGAATGCAGTTTTGTGAATGTGCAATCTTAACTCTGCATCTGAATGTGTGTGGGAGGAGAGAGAACATAGCTCAGAAAATGTTGTGTTCTGAGTAAACTGGTTGTCTAAGTGCTCATCTTTGTAGTATGCTGGTGCTATTTAAACCTATCATTTGTGCTCTCTCCCTCTTCGAATCAGGGGAGACACATCTGTCACAGAACATTTTGGAGGTGGTGCTGGGTTTTTCTCAAGCACATAAATTCTATACAAAGTTACTGAGCCTTCGGTCTTAAATTATTCTGATATCTTTCTTGCTGTTTCAGTTGACTCGTAGTATGTTCTCCATGTTTGAGTACCTGTAAGTCAGAAGAAAATGATAGTTTTTACCTTAGCTTTTTTAATCTGTCTTTGAAAACTCCAGTCTGTGGAAATAAGGAGGACCAAAAAAAAAAAAAAATTTTTTTTTTTTTTTTAATCATTATTTGTTGTTACGTAGGCTTAGGTGTCTATTTTATTTAATGTTTTGTCAGTCTACCAAAGAAACGTGCTTTTTGGGTTTGGTTTTTTTTTTGTTTTCATCATTTAGAAATGCAGATAGCAGCTGTAATTTGTTTGGTCATTTTTGTGACCTGCTGTTGATGACTTTAGTGTTGCAGGAATGTGCACCTCTGTGTAATGGATGTGGATGGAGCACTTGCCATAGGGTAGCTTTACTTTAAAGACTCCATGACTCTAAGTGATTGCTCATGCTCAGAAGCAGCAGCTCTACAGAATTTGTTTTCCAGGCCTCTAGTGTTGGCTTATTCTGACAGCAGTGCTTCAGGGACACAACAAGAGAAGTCTGTCCCAGATGGGCAGAAAAGAACAAACATATGTTCCCAGATGTGTGTACTTGAATATCCACCCACCCACCCATCCATCCATCCTTGTGTGAAAGCATTATGCTAATTACATTAAAGAACCCATGGAAATACTCTTGCCAAGGACTGATCAACCTAGGACTGAGCAAGGAGAAAGGTAACTTTCCTTGTTCAGCAAGCTGTTTGAAAGCCAGAGTTTCTGTGGTTGCTGTTGACCATCTTTAGCCCTTGCTACTCCTGAATTCAAGGACTGAATGCAGTCATTTGCTTTAGTCCTTGATGTCAGAAAGCCAAGGCATTCAATTTTTTCATTAGTTTGATTTTTATCTTTATATTCCTCTTCATGAGCATCATACAATCTGAAGAAGGGAGCACTGAGTAGTTTAGAAAGCTATGAACCCTACAAAGGAGAGTGCATGCATGCGTCAGTCTGTCAGGCTGAGCTCCTTTCTCTTTCTGTGATTACTTTGTTTTTTTGAAAGCAGGTTGTTTGGGGCAGCACTGATTGAATTTAAAAGAGTATCTGCTTTTCTGTGGCATCTGCAGCATCTTGCCCTTTGACTTGTAATCGATGTCTCTACTGCCTTTGTCTTCTGGGTTGTCACAGCCTGCCCAGGAGCTCCCTGGGTAGGTGTGGAGTCCTGCATGAGCATGTTGTCTGTATGTAACCACTGATGGCTAATCTGGATGTATTTGCTTTGATTTCTTAATTTTGGCTGACCTCTCTCCAGTTTGCTTGCTCCAGGCTGGCAGCCTCTGGCTGCTGAATCCCAGCTTTTACACTCATGTCTAAACAAACTAAATAAGCTGCTAAATAAACCAAAGCAGTGCTGCTGGGTCTGTCATGTCCATCTTCTCCTCTGTCCATGGGCTAGTGTAGCCTTGTGTGCCAGGGTAGGCATTATACAACCTCAGAGTTGAGCTTGCAATCCTGGCTGGTGGCTAAAGGGCCGATTTCAAAACACACTGAGGGTTGTAAGGAAGAAAAGAGACTTTCAGTTATTGTGATCCCTGGGCTGAAGAGGTTAAAGTTGCAACCACAGCGGAAACTTCTGTAGGGTCAGCAGCATTGTTGGATGGAATTCACCGTGCCCAGCCGGGCTTTGTATCAGTGGGAACAGTGCAAGTACAGGACTTAGACTATTCATGGGGTGGTCTAACAACTGTCATTAACCCAATGATTGATTTTAACTAACTCACTAAGGGTTTATTTATGGAATTAAAAAAAACAACAACAACAAAAAAAAACCAAACAAACAAAAAAACCAACCCAAAAACCAAAGGTAGGAGCACTGGGGAATGGATCATCAGCCATGGGTTTTGCTATTAAAATCTGGTGCTGTGAACTGGGCTAGGCCATGAATAGAAAATGTTTGGTTCCTTCCATTTGGTTGCTGTGTTCACAGGCTGTGTTTGAAAGGCTTTGGAGTTTTTGTCTTGTGTGAGGAATCCAAGTAAAGTTGAAAGTAGCACAGCTTTTAATTGTGATAAAATTTGTGCATTGACGTATGGCAGTAAAAAGAAAAAAAAAAATCCAAAAATTGCTGCAGAGAGCAATCTTCACCTGGCCCAAGGAGATGATTTACAAGATGGGACCTAATAAATCATTTCAATATTTGATTTCTGTGATGCTTTCAAATCTTTAAAGACCTGGTGGCAGGCTTTGATCTCCAGGACAAAGAGTGAAAGGAAAGCCAAGGCTCTACATATCCTGTGGCTTTCTTTGCTGGGAGCAGCCCAAGAGATACCTGATTATTGCTGGCTTTTGCCTTCTCATTAGAAACACCAAAAGAACAGGAGCTGAGGGAAAAAAAAATCAGTTTGCAAACTGAGTGTTTAAAGAAATGTGTGAAGGTCTCTGCCTCAACTATGAGTTTATAACCCTGGTGTCAGTGAAGCAAGATAATGGAATAAATTACATCGTGAAACCCCAGATGTTTGCAAGGGAGAAGTCCTATAAATAGGGGGGTTGGCCCTGCAAGTGCAGGTCAGCCTCCCCTTGTGCTGCTGACGAGTACCAGCTCTGGAGGAGATGCTGTGTGCTGTTATACATCTGCTCATGGTTTATTCACTAAGTGGGTAATATGTTAAGGACTTCATTGTACCATGCTGAGCTTTCTTTAACAGCACTGGAAGAAATCAGATCTGAAGAGGAATATTTCCCTGGCTGTTAAGGTTTTGTGGTTTTTTGTTTGTTTGTTTGTTTGTTTTTTCTTTGTTTTTTCCACAGGGCAAGCCCGGAGCAAGCTTTCTGAATTTGGCATTGCAACATTTTGCTCATTGTTAAGATTAGCTGCAATTCCACAGTGTAATGGGGCACAGTACAGAGTGCTCAGGTTCACTGCAGTGTTTGGAACAGGATTTGGGGAGTCTCAGTGTATAGTTTACCTGCAACCGATGGGCTAAATGTGGAGAGCTGTGGCCTCTTCTGTGCAGGGAATGGCAATGGGGTGGAACAGGTCCCTTGCTAATAAATGGAAGCAGACAGAGTTAAATAATTTAAATTCAGTTGGCAGAGAAAGGATTGCTGCCCCTCAAGTGTACACAACAGCCATTAGCTACGTGAGACCCTGCATTGTTCATCTAGCCAGTTCTGTTCTGTTGAACACATACCCTGCTGTAGTCCCCAGCATCTCTAGCTAAAATGAGAGTATATATGCCAGGTACTTCACAGAAAGACAAGATCTCCCCTAATCCATACTTCTAAAGCAAGTAATAATGAAAAGGGAATGCAAAGAGATGCAAATGTTGTAGGCAATAATTAGTCTGGGTTTATAATATATTCATGTCTATATATATTCAGCTGTACACACATTTGTAGATGACTACCTGTACCTCTATACATTTGAGCATTGAATCAATCATTGGTGTCTGTTCAGAAGGGAAAATTGTGATGGTGGTGGTGACTGGAGGTCAAGTGGATAAAGGCAGGAGGAAGAACAGAGATAATTTCTTTTACATTATCATACATCTGGTGTGTTAGCACAATGGATCCTGAGCTGGCTGTGCAAATGTGTTCAGCTTTTTGTTAGTAGCTACTAAAAAAAGCAAGTTTCTTGGAGTAACTTCTTCCCAGGGGTGATTTTGCTTCATTCCTCCTGTGCGTTTGTCCCCCTTCTCAAACTGATCTGCTCTGAAAAATTGTATCATGGTTGAATTCACATCCAACTACAAAGCAAGTTGAGAGGCTCATAGTGTGGTCTGCAGACAAGTAGGGGAAATTTTGTCTTAATCAATGTACAGTTCTCCATTCCATGAAAGAAAATGAGCTGTGCAGATACAAACGATGGACAAAGCAGCCACACACTGCAGTTCAGAAAACTTTCCATCATTTTTGCTGAATAAGGACCTGGTTGTTGCTTTTTCTATAGAGCAAAGCTCCCTTTGTTTCAAGGAAGTTGTGAAATTGGAGACCTAGAGGAGTTAGGAGGGAGGCTCATTAAGGAAACTGTTGTGAGGAGTGCTTCCCAAAATTAAACAGGCTGTTCAAAGGAAGTGCAAAAGTCTGCCCTCGACTTACATCCAATTCTTGATTAAGATGTATGATTCTCCCTCTGTGCTGGGATTTGTCTTGTGAATGGCAGTGGCACGTTTGGAAGACAAGAAGAGCTGAGTCAATAGTCATTAGCTGCTCTGCCTCCAGGAGTCTTGTGTGGAGGGGTAAGGAGGGAGCAGTGAGGTCTTTACTTTGTTCCTAGTGTCCAGATAATGCATCTTTAAAAACACAGTGGACTAGGCTCTTGTAGGGGAGAGGAGTCAACACTGATCTCATGGAAGGGGAGGTCTTGTATGAATTACTGCCATTCATTTTAAGATTTCTCCTCTTGTACCTCATGTGGGGGGTTGTCCCCCACAGTGTGGTCTGTGCCTGGCTTGCTCTCTGGGTTCTGCTTTTTCCTTTTCATATAAGTGAGTATAAGCCAAGGCAGAGTTAATTGAAACTTTTGTTTTGTTTTGGGTTTTTTTTGTTTGTTTTGTTTTCTGGTTTGGTTTTGTTTTTGTGGTTTGGAAGGCAAATGACTGTGTATAGTTTCATAAAAATCAACTTGCAAACATGTTCTTCAGCCTGCAAGGATTCAAGTTGAGGGTACCCCAGTCGTTGGATCCTACAAGTCACACCTTAAATATATCAAGTGACTCAGATCCACAAGAGACTCGCATCTCTCCAGTATCTGAGAGGAGCAGGGAGGGTTTAAGAGCACTTTGAAGACAGGAGATAAGGGTGGCTCCTTGCAGGATGAGACTGAGCTTGGATGTTTCTCACAAGTGAGTGTAAAATAATTGCATGCCAGGGCTGTTCCTATTGATCTGAGGATAAAAACTCAAAACCTGTGGTTTCAGGGAGCTGAATTATGTACCTGGCTACACACTTTGTCAAGGCGAAAAATGAAAAATCAGAAAGAAGTGGGTGTCAAGGCTAGTGATTTGTCTTGGATATTATAAGGTGTTTTGCAGTATTACAGCAACATATGTTTGAGATCCAGTCTTTATAAACCCAAACAGGTCCTCCATTGTGTTGGTTTTTGGTCAAATCTCCCACTATTTTTAAAAAACATGGTTTTTAAAATCAAGTTTCAGGTGTCTTCACAGTCGTGCTGTTGGGACTGCCACCGTTGCTCTGGAGCTTCTCTGTACTTGGAAAATCTGCTAAGTCAGACCTCAGCTAAAATCAACAAATATCACCAGTGAGAATGGTAACTTTCGAGTGCCTCTGAGCTAGAGTGGAGTCAAACCAAGGGTGTGCTGACACAGGGTTTTCTGAGTGCTGCTGGTGGGATCTGGGCAGGCTTCTCTGTTGCATTTCATTTTCAATGTGAGAACTATAAAGAGGAAACATCTGGACAATTAAAAGGTGCTGCTCAGTTGAAGTGATTCACTCCAATTTTGTCTAGCACGTTTCTCTTTTCTAAGTGTAGCACTGAAGACTTACTGGCTCATCCTCTTGTCTTTGTTTTTGCTTTTTCTTTTCCCTTGAGCGACCTCTCCTGTTTTTTCTGTATCCCTCTTTCTTTGATGAGCCCTCTATTGTACAGAACTCCTTTTACTCCCTAATCTCATAGTAACTCATGAGTAAGCACAGAGAAATCCTTTCAGAGTTGAGCAAGTGCTATTAGGATACTTTTACCAACCATGAATCAATAAGGGTAGAGATCAACATCCTTTGCTCTAAGCAGGACCAGTAGGGCTTGCCAGGTTGGTTTTTGTTTGTTTATTATGGGATCTATTAGTTTGTTGTGAGACACCAACAGTCCTGAAGTTGATCAGACAACATTGCATGATTTCTGAACTATTCCTCTCTCTGCTCCCTGTTTACTCAGAGCTAGGAAGGATTACAAAGTTGTGGAGCTGCACTGTGTTCTCTCCTGGGCAACACTGAAATGAGAAACTAAGACTTCAGGGTTTCTGAATGGATTTTTTTCAAGTGAAGGTTACACTAGTGCTTTTCCTACAGTCTGAGACCTCTGCCTAATTTGTTGAAAATGGAGGTGCTTTGCAGCAACCCTTTGGGACTTTGGCATCCACCAAATTAAGGTGGAGCAGTGAACGTGTAAAGTGGAAATCTTTCTCTGTTCAAGTGGTGCATTGCAGACTTTCAGAGGACGTTGCTTCATTTATCACATACTAGTTTTGTGCCTCTTAAATAACTTCTTATTGAAGATGATCAGATCCAGAAGGGGATGTTGGGGCTCTGGTTTGGTGTCACTCTTTCCCACAGCAGCTACCAGTGCTGCTGCTGGATGCACATCTCTTTCCACACATCTCTGTGTGTGGAACTCTGCTGTGAAGCAGGCAGGGACCTGACTCTGCTTAAAATGTAATTATTTCAGCCTCATTGGTTTCCTGAATATTGGTGACCAGTTGGTATGAAACCAGGATGTGGGGCAGAGAGAGGTTAAAACTTACCCAATGTTTCTGATAGACTGAAATTGGAAACTTGTCCTTCCAATACCAGTACCGGGCTCTGGTACCAGACCATGTTTTTGTCATCTAAACTGGCATCTATTTTTTTGTTGTTGCTGTCTGTTATGTGCCCTGGGATACTGCCTCTATTCCCTGTGCTACCCATTACACCTAACAACTTGCTTTGTTGTCATACCAACTAAGCAAGTCTAAACTGGTGGCATCTTAATTCTCTTTCTCCTCTCCCTTCTGCTGGCATTGCTCCCTCTCCCCTTCCTTGTACTGGCATGGGCTTTGCTCTTGCTTGCAATGAGGTTGTTCAGAAAGTTGAACTGGCAGAAAACTCACAGTCTTCCTCCCCCTCGCTGCAAGGGGGAGGAATATATATATGTATTTTTTAAAAAATTTATTTTTATGGGTTTTGTAATGCTGGGTTAGCTCAGCAATAACCAATGCCAGGCTAAAACATGATGGATTCAGCCTTCTACCTCTTTGAGTTTCCATGGGGGAGCTGTGCTTCAGAAGAGTGCCCAGCGAACGAGCCTTGGTCGGTGATTAGGCCTTCTGTGCAGTAAATAAATAAAAAGAAGGTATTTGATGTTCCCTCTTTATGCCTTTTTTTGGCTCTTAGAGAAATGAAATATTATAACACTTGCTTGCCTATGTTTAGCATGTCCGCTGACTTGCCATTTTGGAAGTAGAACCATTTCTATTTTTAGAGTTGAGCTTCCTGTTTGAGCTCTCTTTAAGTTTGTCCTTTGCCTAACTCAGTCAAACTCTTTAAAAAAAAACTTAGTTAAACTGGGATGGTTTTGCTAAAAACAGTCCTGTTCATGTCTGGGTATAAACAGCAGTAAATCCACTTGGAGTGAATGTTGTAATAAAATTTCAGCCTCTCAAAATAATGTATTTCCATGATGTCAAAACATGAAAGTGAAATTGAACTGATGTGTTGATGTGGCCAGGGTCATCTCCAAGCCTCTGGCTGCAAGTGGATTTAAAAATGAACTGTCCAAGTGGGAAAATGAACCAGAACACCTCTTTTAGAACAGCTCCCTGTAGTCACATTATTTTTCCTGCAATAAGCATCCTCTGCTTTAGCTCATCCAAGCTAGAGAAAAAGTTGTCTTATTCTGGAGGAATAGCACCCAAAATCCAAACTATTTAATGGTAGTTGTTGTGCTTTAGTGTCATAATTTACCAAAGCATCATACTGATAGTAATATCCATAAAACATGTATGTTAATATTAGCATGTTCTGGAGGTCTGATGCAATCACAGCTATCTATCTATCTATCTTAAGATGCCCTCATTAAAATGTGGGCACAAGTGTGGGTTGTCAACCCTTTGACAAGACCCCTTTAAATATCAATCTAGACCAAAGGATTGCCGATATAATTCACACATCAGTTGTGACATGGATAGTAGCCAAAGGTCGTATCAGGAAATCTAGGCCCTGATGTTTCTCATTATGGGCTGGTGATGAGGTTTCTGGAGGCAGAAGGGCAATGGAGGCAATGATTCTCTCCTAGTTGTGGCTGTTCCAGCCCTGCTTGTGCCTGAAGTTCTTCTCCCAGCTCAGCCTAGGTGCATGTGTAACCTCTCAGTGGGCTGATCAAGTTCACACTGTCAGCAGAAAACTAGAAAGCCAGAAAAAGGAAAAAAAAAAATCCTGGTATCTTAGTGATCTCCATTTGCTTGCCTCCGAGTCAGAGGAGTGTTTGTATCAAAGGCAGAGAAGGTCACAGTTGCACAGCCAGGACAGGGAAGGTGAGAACTTGGAGGAGCAGGGAGCTCTTGAATCGCATCAGTCATCTCTCCAAACCTCTGTAGTGGAGAGGCGAGCTTCAGCCCTGGGAGCTGGATTTTGGGTTGCAGGCTGGGCTTTGTCACTTGTTGCTAGATATTCTAGTCACAGCTACACTCTTCTTTCCACCATTGATTACTGGTGGAGCACATCACAAGAAAGCATAGCTTGAAATTTACAATGTAAATAAGGCCATAAAAGGCTAAATTGTCCTTTCCTTGGGGTGTGGTTCTGCATCAGAGGCAGCTTTCCTAAAAATGAGAAGAATAGATTGCAGTGATCCAATCAGTGATCCTTTGTACTTGTCTTTTGGAAACGAAGAGCTCTGCTATTGCCAGATTAACTTGTCACTTAAGGAAATAATTTCGTTTCTGTAGCAATCTAGTATGCAAAGATGCTCTTGATAGTGCAGAATACAATGATGCTATAAAATGCTATTAACCTGAAGTTATGTAGATAACATTTCCTCTTTTTTTTTTTTTTTTTTTTTTTAATCTATTACTGGTAAATATTATTTATGTTGAAAGATTTAGATTTGGGGGATAAATAAACTATAATATTTTCAACAAAATTATATCCCTTCTCACTTTCCTTGGAAGTTGTGTTTGTGTTTTTGTTTTGGGTATGTTATTATATTATTTTCCTTTCTGTACTTGTCCACAGTGTGCTAACTCTGCCCTTTCAGTTCCCTGGGGTATGCTGATACTATAGGTTTATGTACTATATAAAATTGAACAGTAAAATGCTCTTTTGTGTGTGGGTTTTTTTTTTGGGGGGGGTTGTTTTTGGTTGGTTTTTTTTTTTTTTTTTTTGTTTCCTCATGGTTTTCACTTGCTGAAGTTTCAAAGAATCACTGGAAATTACAGTTTATACCTGGGGTGGCTGTAAGGATACTAATTGATTCTGTCTTATGCCACTAAACCACAATATTTGCCTTGAGCCTCTTTCTCTAGTCTAGTTCTGTAGCATTAATACTTAAGACGTTTTGCTGGCTTAAGCTCATCCAGTGGACATGCTCTAAATACTTTACCTTTTGTTGCGTGAAGAAACCTAATAACATGGGTTACTGCAATTTGGCAGTTTCCTACCGAATGATAAAGCTGCAAACACTGAAGTGGGGAAGGAGGGGGAAGGCACGTGTCAGATACTGCTGCCTTTACATCTCCATAAGAAGAGAATAATTTAACCCCACTGAAAAGGCTGCTGCTCTGCAGCCAGTGTGGCATGTGGTGTAGAGCTCGAGGGAAGCATATACCTGGGTGAAGGCGTGTGTGCTGGGAAAGGTAGAGGAGCTAGATGATGGCTTGGGAGGGGCTAGATGATGGCTTGGGGGTATTTGTTTCATGGTGGACCAGTCTGTGCTGTGTGAAAAAACTAACCGGGTGGGAAGCGTGCAGGAGAGCTGGATGCGAGTGTAGGAGCTGAACTCTATTTCCCTTTGTTCTTCTGTGCCCTCTGGTGGATCTGGGAGCGATGGTATTGGTACAACTTGAATGCTTTTTACCCTAGGTCTGAAATGCAGGGAATGTTGTGAATAACTTCACTTAAGCAAGGACTTTCTGCTCTGATTCATCTCTCTCCCAGTTAGGATGAGATATGGTAGTTGTCTCCTGTGGGTAGCAGAATAATACTGCTTTAGAGCTCGAGAAGCCCCAGAGGGATTAACTGGGATGCAAGTCAAAGCCCCAGTCTTTAGGTACAATTAACCCACTAGTGAAGCTAGCAGATTTCCTAAGGCTCTGCGAAAAATCCTGCTCTACAAACCATGGATTTCCCTCCCCCACCCAGTAAGAAGCATAAAGATTAGTAAGGACCAGTAGGCCTTTTCCTTGGCATTTGAGGTTGGTTTCTGGTTGTGGACACTATGTTCTATGTTGGGCACAGATCTTAATTTAGTCACAAATGGTTAAAATAATCCCCCAGGGTAGCTTTAGCCTCTTAAAGGACAGGCTTGATAATGGTTCTCACAGAAAGGATGTTTCCATTTCCCTTCTTGGCGGGAGAGTTGCACCTTTTCCTGCTGCTGTTGTGCTGGGAGGAGACATCAGCCTAGAAAACACGGGTAGTTTTCACCTTCAGATCACACCTTCTCTGCATTTCTCATATGCTACTGCATGGTCGATGTTTGCTTTACTTTATGGACCATCTCTTGCTTCCACCACTCCTAATGTCACTGCTATGTCACCCCATGCCAGGAGAAAGGATGGGCTGTTTGGAAGACTGTTTTTGAAGCTATTTCAGGTCACAGCAGGGGAAGGTAGTGCTTCACTTTTTAGAGATGGGAAATGGCAACCGCTGGACCCAGAGAAGGTTATTATCATGAATGGTTTGGAATGGACTGTAAAAGTCATCCAGTTTCAACGCTCCTGCTGTGGGTAGGGACACCCCTCACTATAGACCAGTTTGCTCAAGGCCCTGTCAGGTCTGGCCTTCCAGGGAGGGGCAGCTACAACTTTTCCTGGGCAACCTGTGCCATTATAGTCCCAGAATTTCCCATTCACTATTTCCTTCCTGGCAAATTATTACAATACTCTACATATGAAGCGAAGTGCAGGTGCAAATTCTGCAGAGGAGATCAATGAGAACTTTGCTGAATGACTTCAGAGCTGGACACTGTTACTCCTGAGCTCTCTGAGGTGTCTTTGAGAAGCTGTTATTTGTGAAAACATTTGCTGATGCAGTGAAGGTGCCATGGACCTTACATTCATGGACCACAGTTTTCTTTCTCCCTAGACCAAGAGATTTGCTTCCGTGTTGCTCTTCAAGTAATATTTTTGCCAAGAAGCCAGGACAGGGAGCAGCAAATATCCATATGAAGCTACCTCATACTAGATGGGAGGCAGAGACTCTGCACAAGTCATTTTTCCTCTAGGTGTTTGTTTTGATGTAAAAAAATAATGATGTTGCAGCACGCGGCAATGTTGTAGGATTTAATGTGTTAAAATCTTTACAGCGTTTTGGTCACTAGGCCGCTAAATAACGGGAACAGATGTTCCATGTGCTACTCCCTCTGTAATGGTACTGTGAGTTTATTGATATGTGGGCTGGAGTAACTTGAATTTTTTTTTAAGGTTTCAAATGAAGCAGAGTTCTTAAGTAGGCTCTTCCTGATTGATTTTATTTTCCAGGTTACATCTGTTCAACTGATTCTTTTCCTTGCTTTTGTCTGTTCCTCTTGTCAAAGATGGCGCTTGCTTGTTTCTTAGTTACTGTCTTTGTGATCCTTTGGGGATTCTCTTCTGCTTGATGAGTAAGCAGACGAAGACATTTCTTCTCAAGGCTGTAAAATCCTCTCCAGTGAACCTTAGCATCACCACTTTGTCTGAGTCACATCTGCTGTGGGAGAGGAAACAATGCCTCTTAATCCTGCACTGTCCAGGAGTAGTTCTGTCAGGATATATTGGAAAAATATCCTGGGAAGCCAAAGATGAAGTGACACATTGAAGCTTCCCATGTCGGCAGTAAGAGATGCTCTGTCTGCTGGGGATCCAGGTATATGTTAATCTATGAGTAGCAAGTGATGAGCTGTAGCAAGGAATATGGTCTTTAGGAGGACAAGAGGCTACTGGAGTTTCTGGGATACTGCTGGGACTTGGTGGATTGCATCAGGCTTGACTGAGTGGGATCCTTTCAAAGGGTAAGAGTGTATCTAGGCAGCAGCTAACAGAAATGGTACATTGAGTGAGATACATGTCACAGATGTTCAGAAATCTTAGCCTACCACTGCTTTTTGGAGCCTCTATGTGCATCCTTCCCTTCTTCTTTACCTCTCTCCCCTTCTGGATGATACTTTTTTTTTTATGTTCTTCTGGGAGCAGGAGATAGAAGAAAGAGATGAATCTTTCAGGATGGAAGAGATAAAGTTGGCAGTAAGGCAGACCTGCCAGGAAGTGGGCAGTGAACTCGAGGCTGTTAACCTGTAATTTATACATCTCAGATTTTGTGAGCACTACTCCAGGAGTCATTATGTATGGGCTTGTTTGACAGTACTGTGGTTTAAGAGAAAAACATCCCCTCAAATTACTCTTTAATTTGCAAGTCAAGAGACTATCAATTCAGATCTCAGCTCTTCTGCCCATAATTGATAATCATGTACATTTAACAAACCTGCTATTGAAACAGGCCTCACACTTTTAATTCATCAGGTAACTGCTGATTTTTCTTTCAGAAAGGATAATTGAGAGGCTTCCAGCAAAGCTGAGATCAAACCTAGACTGTAATATGGCAGATCCCAGACTCTGCCACACAGTCCTTCAAATAAATCTTTGTGGTATCTGTGTACTTAACCCCTCTGGGCTGTAGCCTTGCTTTAATCCCAGGCTCTGGAAGCCAGAAACGAGGTTGGCTTCTATTGAGAGGCTGTTTAAAAGGACTTGCGAAGCTCTTGAGTTGAAAAAGGGCTATTGCCCTGAGAGTAAAGTTAACAGTTAAACGAGAACAAAAAAACCCAACAGTATATTTTCTGTATGCTCTTTCAAACATGCAAATACCAAATTTAAAGACTCAAGATTTTTCACCTGCAACTGGATTTTCTCCCTGTCCTGCCTCATGGTGGCAACACCAGGTACAGTCCTGAGTTCAGAGTGAGGATGAAATCCTCTTTTTCTGGCCTCGGAGTGAAGAGTTTGATGGAGGGGCCAGTGGGACTATTCTAGATTTCCACTCTATACATTTTTCCTTATGATTACAAAGCTTTATGCTCTTGAGCTTCTTTCCAAAATCATTGTCACAACTGTCGCTGTCACTGCTGTTGGTGATACTTGTAATGGAGTGATGCAATCCAATCTCTGGTCTGTGCTGAGATACTGCTCCATAGGCCAGGTGCTGTGATTATTAATAATCCCTCTGATGTCCCACGTATCCACCTCCATTTTGGTTTAATGCACTCTTTCTTTGGCAGTGAAAAATGAGTTTGGAAGCATTGTGAGTTTGTTTGCTGCAATCCCTCTTTTCTGGAATTGAGGCATATCTCTCATGAGCTCCCGTTCACTCACACACAAATGAACTGCTAATTAGGATGATGAAATTCTGGGAGAGGTGAAACCTTCCAGTTGGCCAAAGAGAAGATTGTGGATTAATCTGTGTAATGCTGAAGGCCCGACTGAAGCTGCTGTTCAACATTCTGGTGCTAATGAGACTTGTATGTCTGCCACTTGAGAAGCTGAAAGTATGTCCTGTAGTTTTTGTGAAGAGATCCATACTGGGGGCTCACTCTTCTGCAGCATTTACTGCTTTCATCTCTACTGCTGAGGGCTGGAATTGAGAATACTCAATAATCTGTATAAGGTGTTCAGCAGTTGATAGCATCCAGTGGGGCAAGGCAGCTTGCTCTTTATGGATCCTTTTGGTACATGAGTGAAAGCATGTTGAGAGGCATATGGATGTCTAGAAAATTGCAGAGTATCATTTGGAGAGCTATTTGTGATGCATGCCCCTTTACTATCATATCACTTCATAATTTTTAATGTACTTCTGCTCATGTAAAGGAGAAACTCTCCACCTCTGTGGAGCAGGGGGACACCAGGTGGCTTGCTGAGCATCATATTCACTGGGCAAGAAGTACAGTTTGAGTTAGTTCCTTGCTCATTGTTTGAGCTGCTCAGGACCACAGTAGGGCTTCTCAGGACCCACAGTTTTCCTGCAGTCATAGGGTGCATAGCATAATCACAGCTCTGGACTTCAGAAGAGTGGACTTCAGGCTCTTGAGGGACCTCCTTAGCAGGGTGCCATGGGAAATAATCCTGGAAGGAAGGGGGGCCCGGGAAGGCTGGTCAGTGTTCAAGGATCACCTCCTCCAGGCTCAGGAACAATGCATCCCAGAAAAGAGGAAGGCAGGTAAGAATGCCAGGAGGCCTGCATGGATGAATAGAGAGCTCCTGGATACACTTAAATGCAAGAAGAAAGCTTATAGATAGTGAAAGCAAGGACAGGGAACATGGGATGAGTACAAAGATACTGTTCATGCAGCCAGAGCTCAGGTCAGGAAAACTAAAGCGCAGCTAGAATTGAATCTGGCCAGGGACATTAAAGGGAACAAGAATTTCTTCAGGTATATTAGTGAGAAAAGGAGGATTAGGGAGAATGTGGGACTCTTGCAGAAGAAAAATGGAGAGCTGCTGACAAAAGATAAGGCTGAGGTGCTCAATGACTTCTTTGCCTCAGTCTTCAACAGCAAGG
>WBNM01032319.1:72756-82783 GCA_013399055.1 Ramphastos sulfuratus | reverse complement strand
AAATTTAACAAGGCCAAGTGTAAGGTCCTGCACCTGGGTAGGCACAATCCCAAGCACAAATACAGGCTGGGTGGTGAATGGCTGAGAGCAGCCCTGAGGAAAAGGAGCTGGGGGTCTGGGTTGATGAAAAGCTCAAGCTCTCCTATGAGGACAGGCTACAAGAGTTGGGGCTCTTCAGCCTGGAGAAGAGAAGGCTTCCAGGAGGTCTTATAATAGCCTTCCAGTATCTGAAGGGAGCCTACAGGAAGGCTGGGGAGGGACTATTTACAAGGTCTTGTAATGACAGGACAAGGGGCAATGGGTTTAAACTGGCAGAGGGGAGATTTAGACTGGATGTTAGGAGGAAGTTCTTCACAGTGAGGGTGGTGAGACACTGGAACAGGTTGCCCAGGGAGGTTGTGGCTGCTCCCTCCCTGGAGGTGTTCAAGGCCAGGTTGGACAAGGCCTTGAGTGACCTGTACTAGTGGGAGGTGTCCCTGCCTATGGCAGGGGGTTGGAACTAGATGATCCTTCAGGTCCCTTCCAACCTTACCATTCCGTGATTCAGAATTTATACATATAACACATACACACAGAGCCAAAGAATCTGTTTTGAGCCTGTTTCTGTGTGTTTGCAGGAAGCCGACGGATAGTGGATGTGATGGATGTGGACACTCAGAAAGGGGTTGAAATGAGCATGTCTCAATTTGTGAGATACTATGAAACACCAGAAGCCCAACGTGAAAAGCTCTACAATGTCATCAGCCTGGAGTTCAGTCACACAAAGCTGGAGAACGTCGTCAAGCGCCCCAATGTGGTAAGGGATCCTGTGGTGATGGTGTTTATTTTCAGCTTCTTCACAGTCACAGGTTGCTTTGTAAGAATTAAAACATGGAGTTCAAACAAGGGGATGTGAAGTATCTGTAGCTCCTGTCCATTAGCGTTGGGATCTCACTTCTTCTTAAGCAGAAAGCTGGTCTTGGCAATAGAACTTAATTTACAGGGATTAGGTATTTGATGAGTTCTTAATCATGCAATTTGCATAGGTACTCAGTTCCTCTCAAGGTATTTAGGGGAAATTCCACCCAAAGTTAAATACCTATCTATTGTTTTTCTTCCTCTAAGGAAGCTTAAATTATCAGGAAGCTTAAATTCCTTATATATGAAGCCTCCTATTAACTGAAAAATGTTCAGGCGGATTCAAAGCAAAGAAGTTGAATACAGATGTATTAAGTACAGAGAGTTTGGGCATCAGTCCTGGTTGATCAGGGAACAAAGGGGCGAGGCTGCTCGAAGTAGAACACATGCTGCATGTTCCCTCCATATCTGCTTAATGGTGCTGGATGCTCAAGGCACTGCTGGGTGTGAAACTATAGCTTGGTGATGTTTTGTTTTCAGACACTTTTCCCATTGTCATCTCTAAATCCCTTGCCTATGCAGACAAATATAAACACTACATTTCTGCCTGAACAGGTCAAAAATAGATGGCAACTCTAATTGATAATTTCTAGAAGTAATTCTCAAGTAGGCTTTTGTGTTCTGTTACACACATATCACAAACTGAGTATTAAGCACACATGCAGAAGCTTGTGCAGGGTTCTGTTGTCATTCAAGGCACCAGTGGGTACCTCGGAAGTGTTCTGGGGAATTGCTGGTGTTCAGCTGATCCAGGTTTTCCCAAGCACATCATGCTCAGTGAGCTTTTAAAACATCTGTGCATATTTCGTGGGTGCTCAGAACTGGAAAATGCAATTAGATACATGTTACCACGTGTAAATGAATTTTTCATATCTGTTTAATATGGCTTGAGTGCACAATTGTTTGTGTACCCACAGATATTTAAGTCCCACTGAAAGATCTAAGTTCCCAGCTGGAAATAGAAGAGGGGGTGCTGGGGAAGTGGGTGCTGAGAAGTCCAGTACATCAAGTTGGGTACCAGTGGAATACTATATTTGTGTAAGTGGTTCCCTTGAATTCTGCAGAGCTCTTTGATCTCACGTAAGGCAGAAATACTTGGCTCATGATCCTTGTTCTGTAAAGACTCTGGGTTGCAATACCAGGATATGGGAATTAGTTCAGAATCGGGGCAGGAACTTACAATATTGTTTTTTTCACATACAATTGTGATATTCATGGACTTGATCCTATTTCTACTAGCTGCATTACCTCCTTGTGGCTCTTCTCAAAGTACAGTGCGTTATCAGCAGTACCTGGTGCAGATGGAGAAATAGATAGAGGTCAGTCCCAATCTGCAAGAATTTCATGTGCTAATTGCCCTGTTATGAAAACCTTCTGGGGATACAAATAGTTGACTCACAGCAATAACACTCTTGAGTGGGGCTTTAAAAAGATTCACCAGTCCATCACACGGTCATAGGACAGCTCTGTCACCAATGCCTAAGGTAGGTCTTGCAGTCCATTTTGTCCCCGCAGTGGAAGTTTGTTCACACCTCAGGATGTTGTGAGCTGGGTCGGGATGTGCAGCCACACTGTGGCCAAACGCAGCACTACAGCCTGCCTTCGGCTGCCCAAGCCGGCTGCTGTTCTCTCCTGGTCTGAAACCTGGCACATGTAATCCACTTACATAACCAGACAGGAGTGTTTTAAGGATATCCAGCGCATAGAACCTACCAAAGAATGAGTCACAGGCTTGTCCTTGCTGCGCCTGTGATGGACAGATTGCAGTTTGTGTTCTGGCACCCAGCACCGGAGCTGTGTGTTAGTGTACCTGAACAATCTTCAAATTCCATTTCTTCCTCACCTTGATGGAACTGTGGTTCCAGTTGGTCAGCTTTTGCTGTATTTTTTCTTGCCCACACTTCCTAAAAGTTTGGCTTTTGGACAAGCACTTCGGTGAATTTTATACCCGAGCAGAATGTGCCCAGTAGGTGCTAATTTGATTACTCAAACCAGGGCTTGGCCAAAACAACAATGCTAATGTTCCTTGAAATGTAAGGTAGTGGAATAGTGTAATCTCTTATATTTGGATATTCATGTTTATAAATGCTATTTCTAGGCTGTGGGGTACAAAAACACATCTGAATGAAGACAGCGTGTGATGCTGCAGGATGCTTACAGGACGGAAGTTGCACACCAGTTCAATTGACCACAAACCTCCTTACTTAGGGCTGCAAAGGCCTGAGTTGTGGTGCTGAAGTGCTTCACCTTAACGAGTCCACAGGCTTTTTGCAGAACAGTAAGGTTCTTGCTGTCCACAAGTGTCTACTACTGTCATTTTCAGAGATTTAGGCAACAGGAGTAACTTTTACCATGTGCTGAGTAAGTAACAATTGGTTTTGGTGGGGCTTTCAGGTGGACTTAGTCGACTGGGTGGATAATATGTGGCCACAACATTTGAAGGCGAGACAGACGGATGCTACCAATGCTCTTTCAGAGATGAAATACCCCAAAGTGAAAAAGTAAGTTTAAGCCTTTTTTAAAAAAACTCTATCCTTGACCTCCTTGATTAATTCCTTTTACAGTTTTCTGAACACAATCTGTACTCAAATCTCAATGAAAAGTCCATTTCTATATTTTGGTTTTGAACAACTCTTGTTTTAAAAATGGCAGACTGACCTTCAGCAGTGAATTCTCCAAAGTGCTACTCAAAGAAATCACTTCACAGGACACAGATTATGTCATACAGTTCACAGAGTGTAGTCAAAGTCCTGTTGCAGGCTGGATTCAGATCCTTCTTTGGTTTTAAACTACTAATGGCTGAAAAGTTCAGCTGAGTGATGGTTTGTGAAAATGAACTTGAAGTGCATTTTTGGTAGGCATGTGTCTCCCCAAAACCTCTGTCACTGACCATGCCAGTTTACTTCTCTGTTGACTTTTTTGAGTCTATAGGCTGTTTTTTTGTTTCAGAGGACTCGCTCAAGGCAAGTTTGAGATCAATCCCAAGAGCATTTTGTTCTGCTTGTGCCTGTCTCGGCTCTAGGTTTTGGGCAAGTTGTGATAACATAACCTCACCACACTCTTTCTTCTGCTTGAATGCCTCCCTTGAAACTTTTATGTTATGATTGGGAAAAGGAGCTATTCTGGGGGAATTAAAATATGCACTGTAAATTTCATAAGAATTAGTACAGCTCAGATAAGGGTTGCTGTTAGTGAGCTAATGGATATTGACCTGTATAGCTGATGAACACCACCCTGGAGGCCCTTCACTGCTCTTTCTGTTTTAGAGGCATTTTCTATTGGCTAGACCTAATGCTGGAAGCATTCCAGGCTTTACTGTTGAACAGACCTCTGGTTGCTCAGAATTCTTTCCAAACTGTGATGTCTACAATAGATTGGTACTAACACATATGAAGAATGTGCAGTCAGAAAGTGACATGTAGCATTTACTCTCATCCTGTAAAAGTTCACAGTTTTGGAAGGCAAAGGTCTCCATAATAGAAGAGTCTCACAACAGAAGAGACAGACATCATGGGGAAGCCTGGCCCTATCATATGATTGGCACCACTGATTTCAGGGGAAGCTAAAGATCCTCTGTCCTTTTGAAAGGAGTAAGGTGCTTGTTAGAGTAACTACCTGTGGATAGCAGTGCCAAACTTCACATCTGCATTTGGAGATGTCTTAAGTGGCTTGCTGAAGGTCACACGATAAGCCAATGGCAGAGCAGAAAACAAATCCTAGGCAACTGGATTCCGAAGTGGTCAATGTACTAAATAACATTATTTATAATCTGCTAGAGCTAAGAAACTGAATCAGGATTCAGGGATTTAGAATTCATGGATTGTACAAGGTAAGAAGCAAAGAAAAGGATCCCTTTACTACAGCAGACACATTCCAGATGATGAAAAAAACGTAGCAAGTAAAGAAAGTAGGGGAGAGATGGTTTAAAGGATAAGGTAGCACCATGGCTAACGGAATTCAGCAGAAAAAGCAGAGTATATTCTTGCAGTTCACTACTTGCAGCGTGAAATGCCAGATGGTAGGTTTCAAAGAGGGATTTTAGAGAAGTAGCAATTCAACAGATTTTGACATGGAGCTTTTCCCATGTGTGGGGGGTGGCCTGGTGGAAAGGAAGGAGATGCCTGCTGAAGAAGCAAACACAGAGGCATTGAGGTTGCTGTCACTGGCAAGGTGAAGGTGAGGGTTGACAGCTTGATAAACTAGTAGATGTGATAGGTAGAGGGAAGCTAAACAGTGAAAGACTGTAAGTGCTTGAAATGTGACAATGGAGTTTGATGTGAGGAAAAGGAGTTGCCATGCATGAGAGTTAAAGGAAAGGGTGATGCAGCTGGAGGGATGAGGATGTTGCTAGTGAGCATCATCTAGCATAAAGACTAGAGAAAGCTGATTCACAGCACTGTTGGCACAAACCCCTCATCAGTCTGAAGAAGCAACAAAGATAAAAGCAGTAACAAACATTGATAATCTAGCAGCACAGGAGAAGTTGTTCTGGATCGAGACAAAGCTCTGTGGTGCTCAGTAACCTGTCTGCTACTGGGTGCCGTCATAGATGCCCTGGGAGGAGTGTAAGAACTGTGTGAGCATGAACCAATGCCATCCCTTAAAATTATCTTCTGAAGTTCTGCTGTCTGCAATTCAGGCGTGGGCCGTCCTGAGGTGGAAGTGGTTTCTGTGTGCTTAGTGACTCGCTAGAGATTTCTCCTCCATGAACTTGTCCAGTTCATATTTACACTCTTCAAGAGATTAGCTTTCTCCATCTCTGGAAATTCAGATTGACCCTTCTCTGCATAGACACCAGTCCCAGCTATCGCTGTGAGTACCCACAGGGTACAAACCCTTATTAAAGAGATCATATTCAATTGTGGAGCTAAATGTCAGTGCTGTCACTTGTTTCATGCTGGCCATTGCTGTATGTGATTCGTCAATATTCATATGCTTTATTAATGACTGTTGTTGCTTAGAAATGGCATCATTTCACCTCATTCTTGTTCGTAGCATTCTCATAAATACCAAGAGTTTGCAGTATGTGGTACCCACCATTAATGTGTTCCCTACAAACAAAAAGCACTCCAGCGAGCGCGTTGCGGTTTTGCAGACACAGATGGCATTACCAGACACAAATGTCTGTCTTGGCTCCTGCACGTCAAGTTCCGTGCTGGGAGTGAAGTTAGAGAACGCTCCATCTGCTGTGCTGCTTCGGTTACCAGGAGCACTGTGCGCTGGAGACCGCCCGGGCTTTCGTTTGGCCTTGCACCATTAACTTTTTGTAGAAATTCTGGGTAATGAGGTGGTTTTTCTGTCTGTAGGTAAATGACCTCTTACCTAACAGGAGCCTCAGGGAACTGAATTAAGTGGAGAAACGGTTTCTGTCAAAAATGTGTAAAACTTTCCAAATCCTACCTCTTAAGCAGTAAGACAACATGAGGAACGAAGGGGTTGGCTAGCTGAAGTTGTAGTGTGACCAGCTTCAACCTGTTATAAATTGGCATTGCCCCCAAAAAAAAACCAAACAACCCCATGCCCATATTGCCCCATTGTCATTGCTAGAACATGCCATTGTGCAGCTGCAGAGTAAACTGGGCTGGAGACTAGACTGGTTCAAAACCCACTCAAAAATAAAGAAGAAAAATGGGATACTTTTCAGACCATCCAAACCACCACATGGCTGCATAAATGCTTGTGCCAACCAATGAGCAACGCAGAAGTGTGAAAAACAGCTGACAAACTCCTTCTGCAGTTCAGGCAAGGTGCAGGGCCACAAAACACTGGGTAAGTGAGCAAGCAGCTCATGGCTGTAGAGAAAGCCTGCTCTTGCTTCCTTTTTTTCCCACCCCTGGATACAAGCTGCTGTAAAGGGCCTCACAGATGTGGGAACTTGGCTGAGAGCAGGCAGTGTGCTGTGTAACCAGGGACAGGAGGAAAAGGCAGTGCTGTTCTAACATCAGTTTTTATGGCCAGAAGCATGTTGTATCACCTGGGATGTCTGTGGTACTGCAAATCCTAAGGGTACCAAAGTGAGAAAAGGAAACTGAACTGGGCTTAGAGTTGCTTCCTTGTGGGTGCACCACAACTGTTTTCAGGTGTCCCAAAAGAAGCCCAGAATTAGTTTTCTGTTGAAATTCAACCAGGTCTGAAGTGATCTGGATACAGCTAAACCTGAATCAACCCTAAAGAAAGTACTAACTTGATTTCTTGTTTATCAAAACAGATTGCCTTGCTGAAATTATTATCGTCTTTATTAGGTTTTGTGTTTGTGGCCTTGAAAGATTACTTGCACAGCAATGGCTGTGAAATAGCTACTGTGCAGCACGTGGTGGCTATAGAAATTTTAACAGGCACTTCTAAGAACTTGATAATGGTTGTGCTATGGGACAAATTAAAATGGGAGCCTCAGTCACTGCAACACCCTTTTTTGCCTTCAGAATCGTTCCTATTACTTAAAATATCTAAGCACTGCCATAATAGGCCTTTATATATTGCCGCTATCCTTCAAGTTCAGGATGGGGTATCTTGTATAAAACATCTACCTGTTCACAAAAGGACACTGCTCTGTTACCATGTACTCAGCCCTGTTTTCCTCTCGCGAGCTGTAACTTAGCTACCCATCCCTTTCTATTAATTCCTTTACAAAGTAGGGATGGATTTAAACAGATGCTAAAATGCTCTTCTGAGCTCTGGTCTAATTAGAAGCTGAGGGTGTGTCTCTGGAGACGGAGATGGCCTTTTGAATTGAGGAAGCATGCAGGTCCCACAACACAATCTGGCACTGTTTAATGCATATGAGATACTTGTATGCACTTTGTATGTCATTTGTGAATTGCTTTTGATACAAAACCACTCTATAAATACAACTAAGTACAGAAAATTAGACCTGTAAGTGCAAGTTGTCATTAAAACTTTTCAAGTTAGCAAAGTAAATAAAATTAATGCCTTCAAGTCAGTGTGTGTTAGTCTGAAATCCTCCTTTGTGTAGAGCTTGGAGGACTTTCATCATCATCTGTGTAACTGAAGTAGGCACTGTTGTTCAAAATGATTGGTGGTGAGCCTGGAGCTGAACAGCCACCTCACAAGGATGGAGTTGTGTTCTCATAGACACCAAAATGCAGTTCCAGGGGTAGATGGTCCCAACTCACTCTGAATTGGCAGCTTAGTTAATTTCCTTGTGGTGGCAGTTGCCTTCTCAGAAATTTAAGCTTCCAATAAGAAAAAAAAAAAAAAGAGTGTGTGTGTATGCCCTTCATTCTTAAAGTTCAAAGGTAACATTCCCAGCAATGAGATTTACAAGCAGCCTGAGGTTGGTAGCTGGGTGTCATTCTGCTGATCCTCTATGTGGGCTGTTAATGCCAGCATCGGATGACTGGGAGATAAATCACACTTCCCCTGTAAAGTCCACACTGGTGGCAGCGGATGCTCAGGTGTGAACCCATCCTGTGGGCACCAAAGCTTGGTGTTTCACCTCCAATGGCACTGAGGCAAGGGTGAGGTGAGGAAAGTGTTGCCACTTACTTTGGTCCCAGTGTGATCCATGAGTATAATTTGCAGTTACTTCACAGAATCTGTGGTGCATCACAGAAAATAGGCTTTCTCTTTTCTTGGGTGTTGCTTTTGTCTGACTGACTTGGATCATAACCCACTCAGGGCAGGAAACTGTGTCTTTCATGTGCTCTGGATGTGCCTGTTGCATGCGCCTTATTTAATGATTAGTTACTATTTGGTCTTGATGGTTGGTGGCTTGGTTTTCACTTCAGGCTGGGAGCGCTGATTACCCCAGCCAGGCAGCTCTGCTCCTGAGGAGGGGAGCAGGGCCCAGTGTGTTTGTGCCTGTGGGCAAGATGTGGGGCCGTTGGCCGCCCAGGCCGTAGGGCTGTTGGTAGGAAGGCTGTGGGGCCGGGGCTGGAGGCTGGTCCTCAGCAGGGCCATGGGCACGGCATCCCACTTTAGCTAGGGCTCTGGAGGGCCTCTGGATGGGCAGATCCGACAGGCGGAGGTGGGTGCCGCAGGGGCCCTCCCTGAGGAGAAGCCCGGGCGCTTCCCCTGAGAGGGAGCCGAAGCCCTCCCGAATAGCCTTTGGGGCTGCCCGCAGAGCAGAGGCCGGTGCCCGCGGGGGTGGGGCGGCAGACGGGCCGGGCTGTCCGGCCCCGTGTCTCCCGGGTGACAATGGTTTCTTTTGTCTTGCGGCGTTAATTTGTGGCTTTCAGTTGGAGGGCCCCAGAGTGGGAGTGCTGCTCCGTGCGGGTCAAGCCGTTAGCGTGCGGAGTCGCCCGAAGGTAGCTATTGTTTCCTGCTGTGTCCTTCCAACTCCCGCTTCCCCATGCTGTGAGGCGAGGCCTCGGAGAAGGGGACCCCGGGGTGCCGCCGGGGACAGCCGCAGCTTCCCTCCTCCGATGCCCAGGAGCAGCTCTCTTGCGTGGGGGCGAGGGGCGAGCGGAGGCAGAGCAGGGCCTGCTCCTTTCCCCGCTTTGGCACTTGCAGTTGGCTCATGGGTTTGTGGTATTCGGTTTCAGGCTTAGGGATTTCAACCAGCCGGCGCTGCTCCTGGGAGGAAGGAAGAGTGAGCTATACTTTCCTCATTGGCCCGAACAAAAAACAGAAGCCTCTGCTGGGGTTTGGGAGTGGTTTATGGGCTGAGCTCAGTGGCAGGGGAGCCCTCGCAATGCCAGAGGGAATAGAGCCGTATGGTGCGCGGTGCCTATTGCGAGAGAAAAGGAGCTGAGCTCAGGGTAATGCTGCCTCGGCGTGTGCTCGCGTCTCCCCGAGCCGATGTGCATGTAAGGCTGCGCCTCTGCCTTCCCCTGCCTGCCGTGTGCCTGCGCATCCCGGCGTGGCTGTCGCTGTCTTTGTTTCTCTGTTTGCTTGCGGGTTTGGAGCTATGCGTGGCGAGTGCATTGTGGGTTTGCCTGGGAGTGTGGGATCTGCGCTGGCTTGTGGAGCGGTCTCTGTGTTGTTGCTGCGTTCCCAAATCTCTTGTCTTTGCTTAGTGGTTCAGTTTCATTTGTATCATTTCCCTCTCTCTCTCTTTTTTTTTTTTTTGCTATCTATGTATTTGCTCATCCCTGTGAGTTTGCAGGTTACTCCATATTTCTTCACATCATTGCTCTAACAGATTTCCCCAGGGTTTTTTTTTTTTTTT
>WBNM01032319.1:60224-72702 GCA_013399055.1 Ramphastos sulfuratus | reverse complement strand
CCCCCGGCAAATCCTTCCTCCAAAACAACAATGCATTACCTCGAATAATTTCAAGCTTGTGGGGAGAGCAGAAAAGAAAACTCTTCAGTGGGGCTCCCCCACAACAGATTACAAGCAGCTGCGTGTTTTAAAGGCTGTGCAGAGAGGTAAAGTGGAGTATGCAGGGACTGGATATGGGAGCAATTGTGGAAAAAAAATCCAAGTTAAGGCATCTTTTGCATCACCTGTATTTTCAGGGTCTAACTCTGGTCAGACTGTCTCCCCATGCCCTACTTGGGATTGTGCTTCTCTGTAATTCACTTACCTGCTCTGGCCCAGAGCGTTGAAAGCAGAGCACATCGTGGGATGTAGTTTAGATTACTTTCAACATGGATGCTATATCATGGCTTTTTATTTTTATTCTCTCTCTCTTTTTTTTTTTTTTTGCTCGTTGGGGGTTTTTGTTGTGGAAAAAGTTCAGTTGTTGCCCACATTAGCAGCTGCTGGTGATGAGAAGCTGCTTGCTGAGGTTGGAGGCGAGCAGTGTATAAGATTAGCCGTGGCATGGAGCTGTGCTGGGACCATGTGACTGCGGTGTACATTGGAAGAGGAAGCTGTAGAGGTCAATGCAAAGGCATTGTGCCAGACTCTGGCAACAAGGGAGATTGCTATATGGCGAAAGATTGCTTTTTCAGGCTCCTGAGCCTTTTGGTAGCTGTTGGGCCTGGACAAAAGCAACCCTGTAAGATTAACAGCAGAAATTAAATGGCATGGCTCGTTTGTGGATGGAAAGGAAAACTTTTTTTTTTTCCCCCTCCCCCCAGATGCTCTGCAGGTTTTTATTCATCACCATATGTGGCTCTTTCACTAAAACTACCTTTATTAGAATGGAAATTGTTGTGTTTAGAGGAGTTTCAAGAAAATGAGGAAAATAAGGAAAAACAGGGGAAATAAAAAAGAAGTTTTGTGTTCACAGTTACATCTGCTTTGGTGTTTTCTCGCAAAACTAAATTTAAGCACTTTGGATTGTCAAACAATTCAATCCTGCTATTTCCTCCCAGAACGCAAACAGATCGACAGCTTCAAGTGTAGATTATTGACTGCTGAGGAATAAATAACTCAGGCTAATGTTCAGGCTATTTATGCTCCAAAATATCCTAACGTGCACAGGTAATCAGGGCTTGGTAGCACTGTCTTAGAAAATTTTTGTTAATGTGATGTGTTTTATATCTGACGTTTTGGAAACTGAAAATGATTCTATAAGGATTTCTGTTTTGTACTTTAAATCAACATGAATCCCTTTAATCATCAACACCGACCACAAACTAAGAATTGGCATGTTTGAGGTTTTTTTGTGTGTGTGTTACGAGCAATTATTCAGTCTGTGACTTTTTGCAGTTTGGCTGGAAGTAAAGGCAACTTCCTTTCTGGGCTTCTTTTATTGTTTTTAAATTCTATCTGACTTGTAATCAACAACATCTTGGTAGAAAAAAAAAAAACATAAAAGGAGAAATAAAAAAAATATTTGGGAGGGAAGGACTCATATTTTGAAGTGGAGCATATTGAGAGTCTAGACAGCTTCTTGGCTAGCTGTGATTTTTGAAGCATCTGAAATACCCCAGGGGCAGGAAAAAAGCTCTAGTCCTGCTTCTGAAGGATGAGAAAAAAATTTTTAAAAAATCCAGTGGGCAAGAGGAGAGATGTGTAATTGCACAAGGAGAGGTTTTAATTGTGAGATGAAGGCGCAGGACCTTTTTTGAAGCCCACAAATTGACTGTCTTCATGACAGCATTGCGTATCATTCTGTCAACTCCAGCTCGGGATGTGGTTGCTAGGCAGCGGGCTCTTATGTACCTATAGTCTCTCTGATTTGCCAGCCTTCTGCAGACACATGGTAAGGTCCTTTCCAGCCTATCATCTAAAGGGACTTCTGCACGCCGTCTGCATACTGCTGAGATTCTCTCTACCTGAATGTGATGAGGAAAAGACACACTTAAATGAAACCTTTTTTTTCCTTTCTTTTCTTTTCTTTTTTTTTTTTTTTTCCCTTGACAAATTCCATACTGGTTATGTTTCCATAATCCCCCTCTGATAACAAAAACAGAAAAAAACCCCAAAAAACAACCCAAACTAAAAACCAAAACCAAACCAAAAAACCAAACCAAAACAAAAAAAAAAAAAGCCATGAAACGGAGACCGGAACAAGGAAAAGAGGTTAGTGGGTTAAGTGGTGTGTGTTTCCTGCGTTTGCAAAGGTGCCTGCAGTGAGGAGGGCGGCTGTAATTCGGCCATTAGTTACAGATGGTGGCTGGAGTCTTGAGATTGTGCAGAGAGATCAGAGCTCTTGTCTCTTTCCAGCGATGCCGACCTTAAGCTGCTTTGAAACCCTGACTCGAGACAGCATAGAAAAGAGTGGATTTGATAGTGATGCTGCCAGCTGGTTCCTTTATGTGTTTTGATGCAGAAATGCCTGGAAATGTGAACAAAAAGGAGTTAATTTGCCAAATGAGGTTTCTGTCCCTCAGTCCTTGCAAAAATGGCATTAGTGGCAAGTAGGTAAAGAACATTCAGGAGGATTTTTAAGCAAATAATATTTTTCAAAACTTTGCTCTTTGAAGCAATTTGTGTACAACTTCTGGTAAAGGCTATGTGTCAGGTGGTGAAGGAGAGCATTAAACAGATCATCTCGGGGACTGGCAATGGCATAAGAAATGTTTCTGAGCAGCATAACTTTTAATGCTTTTCCATTCCTTAACTCTCAAAGCTTTCATTCCAGCTCTATGAAGAGCAAACTCGAATGTGGCGATCAACATTTTTCAGCAGCTACCTAGTCATAGTTACTCCCTGAGACAAATCCATGTTCTGTAAATGCAGAAGCTTAATTGATGGAAACAGTGTTGCACATGTAGTTGTCTTAATTTGCAGAAGTTATGAAAAATACTGTTTTAGACTGATTCATTTTTGTCCTTCACTCTACTTACAGGTACTGTTTGATGAGTGTGAAAGGATGCTTCACCGATTTTCATATTGATTTTGGTGGCACTTCAGTGTGGTATCACGTTTTTCGTGGGGGGAAGGTAGGTGAACCTTGTTTGATGTTTGTTTTTACTTCTCTGTGCCTGTTAAGGAGGAGAGGGGTTGATTTTTTTTCTGTTTCTCTTCCCCCCCCCCTTATTTAGGGGGGAGCAGCCAGTGATCAATCTATTTCACAAATGAGTGATTTATTTGAAATACCAAATGTGATATTTGCTGGCAGTGGTGCTTTTAGGCTTGCTATTGCTGCATGGTTTAGAAGTGTCTTGGAGTGATTATGTGACTGTGTGTACCCTTCTTGGGTCAGAGTGTCTTCACAAGTCTTCTGTAGCTAGAGCTTCTGTTTCTTCCTAGGGATTCCATGTTCCTTTAGTCTGTCCATGCACCCTATGCTGGAACAGAAATGTTGCAGGATACAGAAATGTTAGAATATGCAGCATGTAGGACTACATTGATACCTTTTACTTTTTTCTCAGTGCCAGTGTAGATAGCATGTGGTGGGAACTGAAATAACTACAGTAGATTGAACATCTCTGTGGTACAGATACTCTTTATCTGTATTGTTCAGTGGAGTAGTACTACACCAGCACACTGGGAGTAAACTGCAGACATCATCTGTGTAAGATGTTTTGTGACAACTGAGAGTTATCTTGCCACTTCCAGCACATGGACTAATTGATGCCATTGGCTGCCTCGTGTGGAGCACCTGAAAAGGTGTTTTGTGCAGAAACTTGGTGTTACATGTTCATTTGTCTAACATGATAACCTTGTCAGAATCTTTCAGCTATTTATTCCTGTTGACTGTTGGTAATAGTTAAATCTCTGTTTTATCTTTAGATCTTCTGGCTGATTCCGCCTACTCTGCAGAATCTAGAACTTTATGAAGAATGGGTTCTCTCAGGAAAGCAAAGTGATATCTTTCTGGGAGACAGGGTGGAACGATGCCAAAGAATTGAGCTGAAACAAGGCTACACCTTCTTCATTCCTTCAGGTATCACCTGTTGCTAACTAATTTTGGAACCAACAGTTCTCTGTAAAATTGTTGTTCACATCTAAACCCCCTATTGACCTCTTGATTTGCTGTGGCAAAAGAAGGGCTAGGAACTGAATGCATTTAATTTTTCAGAAACTGACCCGGACAGACTTAATGACAGATGTGCTGTGAAGAGGTGTGTGCAGTGATCATTTATGCTAAGAAAAAGGAGAGAGGTCTTAGGCCTCTGGGGCCCTCAGTCCACTACTTTGTTATCAGAGTCATAGTGACTTTGGCTATTGTTTGCTTTCCTGGACAAATATTTTTCTGGTGTTGGATCTCTTCTGGCAGGTTTCACCTGCAGTTCAGTGACTTACTTCTTTGCCTCTGTAGCCAAATGTGGGTCTCAGTTCCCCCTGATGGAGCTCAGTGGAGGTTTCAGTATGTGGAAGAGCAGGTGCTGTGCTCCCTCAAGGGTTGTTTCTTTAAAGGGGAGACAACTTTAGCTTATTGTCATAATGCTTGAGAATTTCTGCTGGTGGAGATTGTGCTAAATCTGGACATCTTCCAGGAGCCCAACCACACTTAATTTTTACACTACTGCCCACCTCAGTAGGTGTGTTGGATGATTCATGCTCTTCTTGCAAAGCAACTTAACAGTTGCTGCTTTGAAGGCTGGTGGCTTCAGCCCTTTCTGCTCCTGTCTGAACTGGGTTAAGGAAGGTGCAATCTGTAATACTCCTTATCAGGTGTTGCTTTCTTTGACTATTATGGGACCATAAGTTTGTTTATAATGATGTAACACATTGACTGTGTCTAGTGAAACTTACCAGGGAAATAAATATAGGTAGCCTTTCCACGTGACAGAAGGCTCCAGACGGATCTAGAATTACTCTGTGGAGATAGGATTATTATTTTAATCTTGGAGACAGGGAGAATGCAGGTCATGTGAAGATAGTGACAGTGTTCTTACCAAGTAGGGAGCGTTGATTGTATCAGCTGAAGGCTGCAAATTTGCATATTTGGAAGTATTTGGCCTGGGAAGTGACAAACAAAATGACATTGAGGGTGGAGGAGTTGATTCATTTAAAGGTATTAGGTCTTCCCTTGAAACAGGTCGGAGTGTGCTGCCACTGTTTGAACTGGGGGTTTGAGTGTGCCTTACTGCGCTTTTGTATTTATCTTGCACTGCCCTGCCAACAGCCTCCTAATTGTTGGACTTTCTGGATGTTAGTTTAGCCATGTTCAGCAGCTGGAGCACAAGAAGTTGTCAGAGTTCATGCAGGACACAGCTGTAACATGGTAGCTGAAGTGAAGTGATTCCAAATCTGGTGTTTGACTGCAGTTCCTATTTTCTTAGGAGAGGCCAGAGTACAGAAACACCAGTAGCTCAGATATTTCGGGCTCCATGCCATATTTGAAAGGCATATATAAATAATTTCTCTGTAAGCACCTCATGGATTCAAGGGGGTTTGTTCTGCTGTATTTTGTCTGGAAAACATATTTGCAAATCTCTACCTTCTGTGAACAGGCATTATTTTTGTGTTTGTTTTAAGAGTATGGAAATGCCTCATTAAAAGCTGTTCCAGGTCAGCAAATTGAGTGTAGCTGTGTAAAACAGGTCAATTCCTGTGACCTTTCTGCCCTGGTTTGTGCATGTATTGCATTAGTTAGTGTTTGAATGTGTTCTCTGTGTACTCTGGAAGTGTTTAGGTTCTGATAATGGGTGCCTGTAAAACCAGTGTCTCACTTTCAGTTGAGCCTGCTAAACTCTTGACCAGCCTCAGCTTATCCCACAAGGAAAACACCTTCTAATTCTAGGTCTGGTCACAGAAAGTGTACAGTGATACAGCTAGCGTTCAGCTGGGCTGAGAGAACATTTCAGCAAAGGACTTTTTCCATAGAATATCCTTCTCTGCCCCTGTGTTCAGGTTATTTTTAAGGGTGGTCCTAGAAACATGACTATGCCCTAGCAGTGTAAGGGTGAAGTAAGGTAGAAAAGACTGTAACAAGACACATGATGGAGTGAGATCATAGGCTTGTGGGAGATGGAGGGTTTCTCTGAGAATCTAGGATCAGCAGCAGATACAGTAAATCCCTGAAACTACAAACCACTTGGACAAAAATGGGAATTATTCTTACAGAAGGCATAATTATAGTGCTCACCAGGGCCTCAGGGTATTTTCCTCTCCATCACTGCCATCATCCTTTCAGGATTAAGTTTAAACCAGCTAATTTCTACCTGTGCTTCTAACCCTGCGAAGTGCTGAGAGGCACAGTCACAGCTGTGGTATCAAAGAGAAATTGAGCGAAGTATTGTCAGCACTGGGAGTTGTTATGGGCCTGGGTGCATCCTGCAGTGTTTTAGGAAGAGGGTCTTCTAAATATGGGATGGAGAGAAGTAAACTGGGATTTTGAGGGACACAGAGTCTGGGGCCTTGAGTAGGAGCCAAGGTGTGCTCCTGATGGCCACACAGGACATCTCTGAGCAAGTGATGCACCGTTAAAAGTTCTCACCTCCCACTTTACTGGTTCCCACTGATGAGTCAAGGATGATCAACTCTGGTAAAGTCAGTGGTAGAGTGATAAAATCAGCTAGGAACCTGGCCTTTTCCTGTAATATAATAGTCTAAACTGATGTCAGCATAGTTGTTGATTGAGAAATACGCCATGTTGTCCCATGCTGAAGTTTATGGCCAGATACAGAGTCAGGATGGTAAAACAGCTGAAGGTTCAGGAGGGGAGGAATCTGTAGCTGCTGCCAGCATCAGTGAACTTTTTTTCTGTAGAAATCTGACTTGTTTTCCCAGAATGGGAGAGAACCTGTCCTTCCTTGTGCAGGAAGACATTAGTAAAGAATTCTGTGGCCCTAGGGTGTTTGCACTGCGTCTGTTACCGCAAGCTATGTTTCGTCTTTCTTATGGTTAAATGTTGAACACAGATTAATTGCAGTCAAGGTAGCACATCTTACTCTGGTGTAGTGGACAGTAGGTGCTATGTGTCTGACCCACCTGCTGAAGAGAAGGGATGTTCTTTATAGAGTGTGCTTCTTTTTTTTTTTCTTTTTTTTTTTTTTTTTTTAGATATAAACGTGATTTGGAAGAGGAAAAAGTGTGATCTCAGGGCTCAGTTATTGCCTCAATAGGGAACAACATCATTTTATCAGTCACAATCACATCTAGAGCTTGTCCAGTATTATTTGTGCTGTAGCTTTCCACTGTACTGTATAGTGATGACTTCCAGAGAGGATGTGTTAAGTGTCTGGAGTCCATTGTGGTGTTGTTAAGGAGAAGTAGTTTAGATATCTCATCACTCTGCTGAGGACATGCAAAAGCGGTATTTGGGCCGCATCCCTCAGATCTCTGTAGCTCAGGATTACTGTAGGCACATGTTTTTGGCTTGTGTGCAGCCACTTGTTCTGTCACGTCCTGATTGCTCCCCTGCAGCCTGTTTGAAATACTACTTACTAGGTTAATGCCAATGTGTTGCCCAGTTTCAGAATATCTTTAGTGTTTCTCCTTTTACTTCAATATTTTTCTCCTTTTACATTGCTGCATAACTTCACTGGAACCTTTTCTCTCTCCTCTGCTTGCCCTTTACCTGCCTCCTCAGTCTTTATGCTCTGTAAACCATCTTTTATTTCAATCTGTGTACTTGGTTTTTCAAGTGGTGCATTAGGCATCGAATTCCCTTCTGTCTCAATTCTCTGAACACCACAGTACTTTCTCTTGTCCCCTCTTAAGGATCACTGTTGTTACCTAAACTCAAAATTAAGCACACATAAAATGAAAAATTAATCCTTTTCCAATCCTCTTGTTCTTTTGTGTCTCCTGCTGAATATGTCATTTTGACTGTGCCCTGACATTGATATTGTTGTTGTTCTCCTTCCCTCTTACCCTCTACAAAAAAAGGTCTTGAAGGAGTTTGAAATACATTAAGCTCACTTGCATTTTCCCCCCACCCCAATTTCCTGCCAAACCTTTCTTTCAAAACATGACCTTTTCTTTCATGCATGTGTGTGTATGTTTGGTGAAGACAGCAGCACTTCAAAATCAGGAGAAATGCAGCTCAAGAGAATTTGCAACACCAGGATCCACAAAAGCAGGCCAACTGGTAGTCTCTTGTGGAAAATACATCTCGTATTTATTAAGTAAGAATGTGATAGTTATGTCTTGAAAAGGTTAACTGGAGCTGGTTCTGGATTATAACTGCCACTGTCGTCTGCTACAATATAGATGAACTTGGATTTTTCTTCTCTTTTTGTGAAGTCCAGTTCTGCTGACCCTCAGGGAAGTTACCACACTTGCTGTGGATACAGTTTGCTCCCAGGGTTTGCAGTGTTAGTGGAAAGTTTACAAACACACTGGATTTTACTCCTTTGGGAAGTGGTGGCTGATACTACCAAGAGTTACTTTAATCCTATTTCTTAAAGACTTTTTCCAAGCCTCTGCTGCTGGTCAGGGGTAGTAGACTGATGAGCAGGTGTGGTTTAGGGTTGACTCTATGTGGATGTTCTTAACGTGGGCTTTCAAAATATGTGACTTTGATGTGAGCATACTGAAGGCATAAGATGGTGATGTGTGCGAGCTGACAGTTCAGAGAGCTGTATTTGTGGGGGAGCACAAACCCTCAAGTGATTAGGACATTTTGAGTGACTTCTGTCCATTCTATAAAACTGACAGTAGTAGTTTCAGGAACACACCACTGCATGGTCTCTAAAATAATGGTCCAGGAAGTCCTAGTGCTTTTATTATTTCTGAAAATGGAACATCAAATATTGTCAAAGATTGGATGCATAAAGAAAAGTGGGGCCAGCACAGTTAAGGGAGGTTTTCCTCCCCTTCTGCTCTGCCCTTACGACTCCACGTGTGGAGTGTTGTGTCCGGTTCTGGGCTATCCAGTTCGAGAGAGACAGGGAGCTGCTGGAGAGTCCAGTGAAGGCTACAAAGGTGCTGAAGGGACTGGAGTGTGAGGAGAAAAGGCTGAGGGATCTGGGGCTGTTTAGCCTGGAGGAGAGCAGATTGAGAGGGGATCTGCCCAATGCTTATAAATATTTAAAGGGTGGGGGACAAGAGGATGAGGCCAGAGTCTTTTCATCAGACAAGGGGTAGTGGGCACAAACTGGAGCCCAGGAGGAAAAATGTCTCTCCTGTGATAGTGTCAGAGTCCAGAACAGGCTGCTCAGAGAAGTTGTGGAGTCTGCTTCTCTAGAGAGATTCCAAACCCATCTGGACATTGCGATTCTGGGCAAGATCCTGTGGGTGACCCTACTTTAGCAGAGGGGTTGGACTGGGTGATCTCCAGAGGTCCCTTTCAACCCCCACCATGCTGGGATTCTGTGCTTTAACATTAGCTGTTGCAGAAGACTTTTGCAGTGCTGATTTATTAGATATTCTTACAATCAAAATCCAGACAAGGTATCTTACTGTCAGCTGGATGTAGTGTTCCTTTCTGATTCTTCTTCACACTTCTCCACTGATGTTGCTGCATAGTATTTAATAACAGTTGTGTTTCACCTCAGAACTGGCAGTGTTCTGCTGAGGAGTAAGCTGTTTGGTTTATTTTTCTCAGGTTCTTTATAATGCACTCTGACATGGAAACATGGTGCTGCAGTCTCTCCTGATGTCTGGAGAGCTGGAGAATGACCCACAGTCTAACAGAGTGTTCTTGTTGGGCTGTGGTGATTATTGTGGTAACAGGAAGTTTTTGTTTCTGATCAAATGCAGAAATAAGAACTTTTACCAGGTGAATGTTTTCGAGGAAGATAGTGGCCAGAAAATTATATTCTAGGCTAGACTCTAGGCATCTCTCTGCAAGGATTCAAAGTGCTTCAGATACTGTACCAGTGGTGCCCATTATGAGTATGCGGTCACCTCTGCTATGCCAGTCAGTATTTGATGAATTATTATGTGGTGGGGCCAGAAGGTACCATACAGTTTTTATATCAAGGAGAATGACAGGCTATTAAAATCTGAGTGGTAAATTTTTTGCAGGCAGTTGTGCTAGGGCTGCATAGCTCCTTGGCTATTTTTGGTTGCTGTTAGCTTTTCTCATTTTGGGAGCTTTCACTGACATTAATAGGAGCTCCATGCCTGGAACCTTCAGGGACCAAGCGATGAGGATCAGTGGAGAGGATCAGAGGAGAGTTTTTTGCCTTGAGTGTCTGCTTTCAGATAGAAGGTGACAGCATAATGTTGGATTTTTCCTTTGCAGTGCTCTACCTAATTTTTATCAAATGATGTAAGATTGAAAGTTGCTGTAATACTTGTACTACTGGGGCAAAATTAGTCTCTTTTTTTTTTTCACTTTTAAAATGAAAACACAATGTTTCCTTGATAGATTTGGTTGTGGGCAGTATTATAGCACAGTTGTTCTTCTGAGATGAGAAAAATAATGCTTTATTTGCTAGCAGTGCCTACTCTCAGGTTATCTCCTTAGTCACTTTTTGAGACATACGTATTTCACCTTTTCCACCCCAAGTTGCTATAGAATTGCAGGAAAACCTGTCTGCTTCTCTATAACGAAGCAAAATGTCTCTTCAGTTACTAATGGAAACAGATGCAGCCTGGTTTTGGCTTGGAGCTTGTTGTCTGTTTGCCCTGTAGCTTTAGAAGTTGTTATTATTATTATTATTATTATTATTATTATTATTATTATTATTATTATTGATGATTGCATCCTTGAAGATACAGGAGGAATTTGCAGGCCCCTGAAATCTTCTAACAAGTTTGCAGTGTTTAATAATACTTGCTTTATAAAATTCAAAAGATAATGAGATCGTATCTTTGAACTGCTCGGAAAAGCTTCTGTTACTGTTAATTTTACCTTCTTGATTTAGTAGAGATGATAACATCAAAATATTCAAGGGTATCTTAGGAGTGGTGGAATAATTTGTCACTGTAAATTGGCTGAGAGTATTTCTGAGCCTCCTGGATAGAATTCCTGCTCAGTGTTGGCTTGGCTTCATAAACCAGATTGGTTTGAGAAGGAAAAAAAAAAAACCACCACTACTAACTATCACCAAGAACTGAAATTAAAAAAAGATCAACTTCAAATGGACAATCTTCTTGCTGAGTCTTGAAATGAATGTGGATTCTGAGCAGTGACTTTGCAGTGTCTATGCTTCCAAAGCTGTCTCTCCCCATTTAGTTGAGCTCCTCACTGGTGTGGGATCAGAAGTGCTCTGCTTCCTGCTCCTGGGGCAGGACCGTTGCAGGAGCTACTCTGTTGCACCGAGAGTGTGCTGCAGCTGCAAGCTGTCAGATCAGCCTGAGAAGAAAGGATGAGCTGGCTCCACCTTCACTCAGTCGTTACCACCATCAACACGGGCTGGTTTGAAACTGGTCACCCATGAGGCAGAGTTTTCTACTTTGTGACTAATCGTTGAAGCCACACAATGTGTGTTTTTCTCTCATCTGTAGGATTTAATTGTAGCCTTAGATAATGTTTAGCAGGTGCTTTTGTTTGTGTTTCTCAGCCGAAAATGAACAGTATCTTATTCCACTGGCTTTTGACTTTTTCAGTCTTTAATCCATTTCTTCTGATGCTACCCCAGAGTTTTTTGTTTGTGGGTTGTGGTTGTTTTTTGGTTTTGGTTTTTTTTTAAATTATTTTATTTTTTTTTTTTAGCATTAAGGATAAAACTAAATCTGCGATAAAACTAAATTTTATTCTATGTTGCTTCCTTTTTTTTTTTTTTTTTTTTTGGGAGAATGTGATGATTTTTGAGAGTATTACCAAGGGGAGAGATGTTATCTCCTGTCTTGGACCAACCTGAGAAACACAGAGGGTTGTGCAGTAGCACAAGGGTTTGTGTAAACAAAGTGGTCACCAAGGAGAGAATTGATGCCATTGGCTTTAGAGGTGTCTGTGTAGGAGGCTGTGGCACATCTTTGCTGTGAGAGCTGACAGATGCAACCATACATGAGCAGACATGACAGGCTGTCCAGCGTGCAGTGACATGATCATACATGTCAACTGACCTGTCAGTTCAGATGGCAGAGCTAAAGCTGAGACAGGCAGGATGGATTGGTGTGGAGGGTACTAAAGGAATCCCTTTGACCATCCTTTTTGTCTTAAGCATCCATGCAGCTTGCTCCTGTTCTGGAGGTCTATCTTCTTCTTTAAAACCCTTCATAACTGAGAAGCTTAGAAGATGAGTGTCCTTGTTCACAAATGGTCACAGTGAGCATTCATCCTCAGTTCATTTCTGAGTCGTGCTTGTAGCTAAGCTATGGGAATGAATTGAATGTGCCATCCAAGCTTATCTGTTCTCAGAACTCATTTCCACAATGTATTACCTTCATGGAAACTGTTTCCTGTTTTCTGCTTGTTTCTCTTTCCTCCTACTTTTCTGGGGGTGGCCTCTTCAGTTTTCCTCCGTACAGAGCCTTGTTAATATTAGAACAGATTTCTTTTTTTTCCCCTTTGTAATGGCTGTGCCAATCTTCCTTTCTGCCTTTTCAATTCTCTATCTTTTTTTTTTTTTTTTTT
>WBNM01032319.1:0-60218 GCA_013399055.1 Ramphastos sulfuratus | reverse complement strand
TTTTTTTTTTTTTTTTTTTTTTTTTTTTTTTTTTTTTTGTCTAATCTTGCCCTTATTGTCCCTGGAATACACCTCTTAGTGCTTCTATCTCTGCAGTTTCAGTATTGCATGTAGGCTCCTCAGGCAAGTCAAAACTATTTTGGGACGCAGCGTGACTGAAAAACACTATACATCTGAGTGGCCAAAATCTGTCTTAAGAGCAGGTGACTCCCCTCACAGGGCTGTGTCCTGTAGCTGGCAGAGAAGCTGTGAGCTGAGTCCTGTATGTGGGAGCACATGAAGTGCTGTGAAATTTTCACCGAGGAAACATAATTTGGAGGAGGAGGAGGCTGCTGTGTGGTTGTAGTAAAAGCATACTCTTGAGGAAAAACCGTGTTGATGGGATTTCATTTTATTTCTTAGAAAATGAAGGCTATCTCCTTTCTAGCTTTCATACAGGACTAGGGAGCCAGGTTTCAGCTCAGTTACTGCAAATATTTGATAACAAAGTGTGTTTTGAATGATGTTGATAGTTCCATTAAAATAACTTGTTGGATCTGCCAGCTCTGGTATGTTTGTGTGTTGACTGATCTGTGCTGGGGGAACTGCAGTGGAAGGTAGTGGTGCAGATTCTGCAATGTTCTACTGATAAATAGTTGTTTCTGACCTATCTGCCACCACTCAGTTGTGTGGCCATGGATAAGTAATATCTCTTTTTTTGAGATTCAGTTTGTTCATCTCTAAACCTGACAGTTCAGATGAACTGTACACAAACTGACTCTGTGGTTCAGCACCTGTCCAGTAAGTTGGGTTTGGGATCCTACCAACAGATTTGCTTTCCTCCAACCATAAAATCTTTGATTACTTAAGAAGTTTGGGCCACCTTCCACTTAATTTTGGATCTTTTTTGCTTTCCAAAGACTAGGATCAGGAAGATCATGTATTTTTCCAGTGGTTTGCTCTTAGTACAGACTGATGTATTTCATTTGAGGTGGTGAACTACTGCAACTGTAAAGAGCTGTGAGAGTGTTGATGGGTGTAGTTGCCACTCTATACTTACATGATAAAAAAAATCCTCTCAGTTGGTTGTTCTTGATTTGGAAATGATAAACAGCCTGGATCATTGTGAGTGACTCTGTAACTGAAATTATACTAACTGGAGCAGGAAAGATGCAGGACTACCAAGAGCTGCCAGAGCTATAAGCCACCTGCTTTTTTGTATATGTCCCATTTATCATGTGGAATCAGACCTGTAAACTGAGCACTGAAACAGGTTGGCCAGAGGGCTTGGAGTCTCTATCCTAGGAGACACTGAAAAGCCATCTGGACATAGTTCTGGGCAGCTGGCTTTAGATGGTCCTGCTTGAGCAGGGGAGTTGGACCTCCAGAGGTACCATCAAACCATAAGCGTTTAGTGATTCTAAAATTGTGTCTAGAGTGGTGAGCTTGTGTTTCCAGGGAGAAAACTCTAGTGCTGATTGATTTTCTTTCGTGTTTCTCTCCTAGCAATATGCCCTTAAATGAAAGCCCCAGTTCTGCCATCTGCTGTGGCTCAAGGACTTCTCAGAGCTTTGCAGGCCTTTACAGTCTAAAGGTTGTTGCAGAGCAGAGCTTTCGTGCCTGCTAGCTGGAGAACCTTTTAGGCTGAATGGCGTTTTCCTGCTCCCTCACTGAGCTTGAAGTGAAGGAGAGCTGCCACAGCTTTAATGGAAAGTACTGCACAGTTAGGAGAAAATTGACTACCCCCTATGCTGCCTTGCTGTCTGCTGGTTTATAAATCGTAATGCTTTTCATTTAAAAAAAAAAAAAAAAAGAAAAGAAGAAAAAAATCATGTCTTTGTGGGTCCCAGATCATTAGCAGGATCAATTCCTTTTTGACTGCAGAGATCAGAGGCTACAGTCTTGCACAGCTACTCCTTCAGCTGTGCCATACCAAGCAAACAATGCAGAAGCGGAAGAGCTGGTGTGTGGCTGCCTGAATTGCTATGCCTGGATTTTCATTGTGATAGAAAATTCTTCCCTCGCTGTGGAACCTGTGAAATTAATTCAGTCCCTTTCAGGACTGGGTCAGAACAATCTCATCAGCTCCAGTAATAGGAATGTAAAATCCCCTAACATGGGGCTTGTAGTAAAAGAGATTTTTGTGGTTGCTACAGGAAGTTGATAATAGGCTATGAAACTTTCACCTCTGAAGGAGGGCTGGTAATGGTTTGAAGTTGTTGACATCTTCAGATGTATGCTCTGATGCTGGTGTGAGAGATGTTTGATGTGACAGTCCAGTTCCAAGCCCTAGTCCCTTACCACTGCTAACATGATTTGCAACCCTGCTGGAGGTGCCAGTAGATATATCTGAGAGCCCAATGTGTTGAATAGGCTGAGTTTGCTTCTTAGTCATGAATGTGGTTGAGTCACAAGCTTGTGTGTTCTCAGTAAACACCATAACTGTTCAGTGAATAAATAGAAGAGGTCAATTTCCAGAGGGTCGTACATCATGAGATGCTATGACTAGTCTTAAAGTGTGGCTACGAGCATACCATTTAACCTTCCACTGCTTCAACCTCTCACCCCCTGCAGTTCATGGGGTTGTTAAAAGTTGGTTATAAATTGCTCTGTAATACTACACAGCACGAGGCATTCTCAGTTCTTTGCTTTCCCTCTCTAGGGTGGATACATGCGGTTTATACTCCAGTAGATTCTCTGGTGTTTGGTGGAAATATCCTGCATAGCTTTAATGTTCCCATGCAGCTTCGCATCTATGAAATTGAGGACAGAACAAGGGTAAGGACACTTGATTCTCTTTTTAACTGAACAGTTCTTTGTGACTATGATTTCTCATAGTCTCTCCCCCGTGCTCCCTTCTGACAAACAAGAACTGATGTGATCTCCGTGTCAGAGTCGTTGAAACAAGGTAAAAGCGCTATAATGAGACTTTGAAATGTTGCCTGGTTTTAGTGGGATTTACTCACCTGTTTTTCCCTGCTTCACACAGACATTTCCCTTCTGTGTCTTTTGTCTGCCTGTTAAACCTTCATAAAACACCTTCCCTTTTGCACAGAACCACACTGTGCTTTATAGACTTTTGTACCAGTGCTTTTGGTAACCCCCTGCTTATCTCTGTGCTCTCCTGGAATGGAACCTGAGCATGGAACGCTAAGAGGACTGAGATGGTCGTGCTGTCTAGAGATGAACTGACAAACCTGCACACAAGCTGTGTATGAAACAGCATCTTCAGTACTTTGAAGGGTTTTCTTCTGTAATGACTCGATACTATGCAAGAATTTCTTGCAACAGGGGGAGTCGAGCGGGATGTAAATCTAAACATTGCAATGTTCATCTGGCTGTAGCATCTACCTGATGGAAAGAGTATTACATCTTGGAGAAGGTTACTCCCTCTTTGTTGGGAGTAAAAATCTTACCCTTGATTAATAAACAGGACACCTAATTATCATAGATTTTGCAGTTCTGTGAAGTGGCATAGTCTGAAGGGAGGTACTGCTGGTTTGGTAGGCTTAAATTAAATTAGTTCTGCTAGGCAATCACTGTTCTGATGCAAAACCAGAGTAGTGATATGTGTGTATTCAGATGGGGACTTTTTGTGGCTGACTGTCCTGAAGGCATTGCACTGAGACAGAGCTGGTACAGGTGCCAGCTGTCCCAGGTGTTAATGGGATGTGCGTTCCCAAAATGGCAAATGCCGGAAGTTGCAATTCTTCTTCACTAAAGGGTCTTAAAATTGTGCATATTGGACATCAGTACAGTTCACTGTTGTTCACCTCTAGAACAGGGCACAATTCTGACTCCAAGTGGGGTTTTTTACCCCAAATTGCTTTCTTGCAGTGAGAGAGCATAGGCCTGAAGCAAATGTATGTTTCAAATTCTTTTTCTCAGTGAGAGGAAGGGTGTCCTTCCCCCAGCCTCCCATACTTCACAGGGGGTACAGGGCCTGGTGATCTTCACATTGCAAAACAGTGCTGGGAGCACTTGATTTCCTGGAGTGCATTTAATGAAGAGAAGGAATATTAAGGAGAAAAATTAATTCTTAGTAGAAGAGAAAAGCTGAAATTCAGGGGAATTGGAACAGAGGGAATGTAGCAGAGAGCACACATAGAAGTAGAAACTAGAATGGAGTACATCCTGGCTTTGAATGGGTGTCACAAGTGTCTTAAAATGTAAAGGAACTTGGACAAGAAAAAGTTATGATGGCAGAAACAGGGCGGGACTTGTGGCTAGACAGAAATGTTAGGCACAGGAAGATTTTCAGATTGACTTTAAGTAAGAACTAGTATTATAGCATTATATGCTGGATATATTTGCAGCAGGTGCTTAAAGGAAGGGTATGTTGTTGTCAGGAAGGATGCTAGCACAGGCAGCTCGTGTGGAGAAGGGAGAAGAGAAGACCAGAGGAAGGATCAATTTCCAAACAAGTTATTTCCATTATTGTCTGCAGGAAAGATGGGAAGGAAACACTCTTTATCTTGACATTGTATAAAAGCTAACATTTTATTCCCACAGGACTTGAGCAATGCAAGATCACACACCTTGGGTTGTAACTGCTCAGTAGTCCTGTATGTCAGACCTTTCTCCTTGGGAAGCAGTGTGCAGCTTTGATTTCCGAAATACCTATACCAGGAGGCAGAATTTGCTGTAACAGTCAAATATTCTGGTAACTTTTAGGAACTTACCAGCCAGTTACACTGAAATGGCTTTCTAAAGTCACTAGCATCCCTGATCCTCTCCCCACAGCCTTAGGGAGCTGGTATCTGCCTCTTCCAAAGTGTCCTGTCAGAGGTTTTGGAAAGGGATACCGCAACATTTGGAAGCTGAAAATCAAACCCTTACACTTGTTAATTTGAGTTTAGATTTCCTTCAAAGTCTGTGCAGTTCTTTATCATTTTTCCTTGAAAAACACTGAAGGACTTTTAAAAAGACTAATGGAAATCAACAGCCCAAAATTTCCAGGACTTTATAGGAACAATTTCAGCACTTGTATGTTGTTGTGTGCTCGCACAGCCTGTACCTGTGTTCATAAACTTGTGCTGGTAGGCAGCCCTACAACAACAAAACTCTGTGAGCAGTCCGAGAAGAGCAAGAGTTACCAGACAGAAACAAAATGCAAACCTTGCAATGAAGGCATATAAAAATTTGGTAAGAGGCAGAAAAAGCAACACTGTTATTTAGGAACAATAACGCTCACATGCACACAACCCGAAAATGTCATGCAAGAATTTTGAAGGGCTAAATGTTTTCAAAATAGGATTCTAGCACCTGCTACTTTTATTTGCTTTGCCAATCAAATTTTTTGAATGTCTTTGTTCACACCTTCCCGTTCATCCTCCGGCTAGTGGAGCAGGCTGAGTGCAGTAGGTAGTTCACGCAAATTCAGCAGTGTGAACATACTGCAAATGAGTTTCTCATCAGTATTGATCTTCCCATTGTGTACAGCACAGAAGTAAATTACACGATGTGATTGACAAAGTAATTTGCCACACTCGAATCAAAGTGTAATACAGGTGTGTTTCCCCTCTTCATTTTGCCCAGAGCAATTTTATGGAGGTTTCACTGTGTTTAAACCTGCTATATAATGCTTAATCATCTTTGATTGCTGATGTTCAAAGTCATTTTTATGCTAGGTGTAGTTGTTATTGTCTTAGCAGCTAAGACAGGAATAAATATGTGGTTGAAGCGGTAACACTGATTTACAGCCTGATAAAATTGCCTACTTTATACACTTGTCATGCTTATTCTAGCTTAATTTCTCATATCCCTGGGAGACTTTCTAAGAGGGTTATAGCCATTTAAAAATAGTTTTAAGGAGTAATAAAAAACATGTCTATTGTTGGAAATGGCTCCTAATGTGCAATTGAGGTAAACAAATATTCTCCAGCCTTACAGTTTGTAGAGACTCTCATTTTGCAGTCTGGCTTTCCTAGAGGCCAATTAACAGCTAGTCAAATAGGCCAAGCTGTTTAGCTCTCTGCTAGACCAGCTTGAATAACTGCAGAGCAGGCTGCTACACAGAGATTCATCATCTTGGCACAGGGGTGTATTACTGAAGAGGAAGAACGTGTCAAACTTACTCCCAACTCATCTAAATTTAACCATGTTAAAATACTTGAGCCTGGGTAGGGGCAGAAGCACTCCAAAGAGATACGTAAGGTGGTCACTCACAGATGATGGTGTTTGCTACAGATGATGTTTTGTTTTCTGGAAAGTGAGGGAATGTATTAAGTGGATAGATTCATTATTCTGTAAACAATCATAAATAGTTTTTCAATATTGTGATCAGATTGATTAAACACAAGTGGAGTTTGTAATGATTTTAGTGGACCGTGGGAGAGACTAATACTTTCTTAAGGATAGTACGTGCCTGGCTTTCTTAGGGGTTTTTTGTTTCATTTTTGGAGGTGGATGCAATTCTCTAAAATAATTTCACATTGAACTGAAGAAATGGATCATATTCCAGAGAGGATTTTTCTGGCTGTACAGGAATAATTAAAAAATTTATTCAGTGGATTGTAAATTATTAATCACAGAAGTTAGAGCTGGAAATGCCTATTAGATGATCCAGTGTATTTCCCTTCTGGTGGGGGATTTAGTCCTCTGGCAGTGTCTGTATCAGATATTACCCTTCAAATTCATCACAGAACGTTTTTAATTTCTTTCTTTCTTTTATTTCTATTCCCTCCCCCGCCCCCTGNCCCCCCCCCCCCCCCAATAAGAGTTCATTGGACCATAAATGTAGAATGGAAACATTGTGGGCACATACATAATGCAGTTCATATCCATCATAATAAATATCCAAAGATATCATAGAGAACATACATACTCTATACTTTTCCATAAGGGGAACTGTAAGAGGTTTTTAAAGCACCGCTAGAGTTGCTTTACTGGCAGAAGGCACTGCAGATCTTTGCAGAGTATCTCTTGCTACATATGGTAGCTCTTACTTCTGAAGGTTTGTAAAAGTGGAGCCTTCTCGGGCAAACAGTGAATTAGAGGCATGGAGGGATTTGCTGTGGGTTGGAACATTGATAGTGAGGCAATTAGGAACTCAAATTGAATATTAAAGATTGATATACATAATGGGAGCACTGCATGCATTACTTCCTTGTCTTTCACATTGAATTAACATTGGTAACAACTAAATTTGGTGAAGCTCAGAATCTGTCAACAAATGTTGAGCAATGATGTCTTTAATATTCCCAGGCATGTGGCTGAAAACCTTTTGAAGGCTGAGGGGTGGAAGGCGGCTTCCTGTTTGTAAGTCAATTCTTTGCAAATTTTGTTTCCTGCAGTGCTCTCTTGGAAAAATTTGAGTTCCTTTTATTAGCATATATTTTAGCATGGCTAATTTCCCCTGTGTTCCCTAATAGTGCTGAGTGACTCGATCTCTTCTTTATGACAAATAACTAAACCAAAGGAAAAATATTCTCCAATGCAAAAAGGCCCTGGGGTTAAATGTTCTCACATTTAGGGGGATGTTGTTTGGTTGGGTTTTNTTTTTGGTTTTTTTTTTTTTTTTTTTTTTTTTTTTTCTCCTCTTCTTCCCATCTCTTTTTTTTTTTTTTTTTGTTTTGTTTTTGCATGTGTGCTTCGTAGCAAATGGCACAGGGAGGCATTTGAAAAGGTGCAGCATCTCTGGGTACATGGCCTATAGCAACACACAGTTCAGATTTGTGTTGAATTTAAGAGATCTGACCTTGTGGGAATTGCCGTGAAGTACTGAAATCCTACACTGCGGTACATTTAGTGGGACTATGTAGTCTATTTTCCTTTCCTTACATTTTGCCTTACTGCTGAAAGTGTTTATGATTCCTGTGCCTTGGGAACAGAGGCAAGTGCTTTGACTGTCCACCTTGGGGACAGGCATTCTAGTAAGTCACTGATATACTCAAGTGGCTGTTTTCATCACCGTGCAGATGCTTCAGGAGTGCCTGTTTTGCAGGGCTGAATGTGAGTTTCCAGGTGCTGGCTTAGTGGTTTTGTTCAGACTTTGCTGGGTTTGGGTGATCTGGGGTGGGGGTGATGTTTTGGGGTTTGCTTTTCAAAATGGGCTTTCTATGGGGTCCTTCCTGGTGCAGTTTAGCTTGTCGTTGAAGGTGGGTGGACACCTCTTGGCTAGGAGAGCAGTTACTATGCATCAAATGTTTTGAAGCAGCTCTTATAATCCCAGTGCAGTGCATGCATGCAAGCCTGCAAAATGCAAATTTCTGTGCCACCAGGAGAAAGCAGTGTACAGTGTGAGTACAAGTGCGTGCAAGATGTATGACATCCATTTTTAACAAATCACAGTAAACATACACATGGTCTTGCATTTTAGGAGCTTCCCAGGTTCTTCTTTGGTACAGTGACCTCCCACAGATAGAAAAATGTGTTGGAAAGGAAGGAAACCCACTTGGTTTTCTTTTGAATCTGAAATAATCTCACAAATATATAGTGCTGGAGAATGAGCTTTTTGTGTGAGAACAACAGGTCTGAGATGCAAGAAGTAGTGCACAGCTTGATAGGATCTTTTGTCAAAATCCTGCTTTTCTGTTCTGCTTGTGGCAAAAGCTAACTTACTACCCAAATACTAAGTGTAAACCATGTAAGGGATTTTTACTTCTAATGCGTAGTCATTAATAATCAAGAATTTGTGTGTTCGTTTGTTTAATCATATTGTCGTGAAGACCATAGTTGAAAAATGTGTATTTCCTGCTTGAATCATTTTAGGTAGCGTTGCCATTTTGATAAAAATCATGTGATAGTGTTTAGGAAAGAAAATGCCACCTTTATTTTTGAGTTCCACTGACTAACATCTGTATGTGACCACCCTATGTTTATACAGTAGGTAAATAACACCGTAGGGGCCATCCATCAGTTTCATGATTTCACAAGAACACAAACCCTTTCCTCTCCCACCACCCCAAGAGGATACAAATTAGTGAACCAAGAAATGATGCTATCATGGCAGGCAGGCAGGCAGTCTCCTCATTTCGTATGCTGAAGGCATACATCTCACTCTGCTCCCACCCTCTCTCCCCTCCCCCTCCCGCATACTGTTTGTGCTCTTGATAACATGATGAGAATGATGACTGGCCCTTGTGCTGCAAACTTCTCGCCCTTCCCCATGGACTGACAGTTTTGATCTTGCTTTCAGGTGCATGCCAAATTCCGTTATCCTTTCTACTATGAAATGTGCTGGTATGTTCTGGAGAGATACGTGTCCTGTGTGACCCAGCGCTGCCACCTCAGCAAAGAGTACCAGAAAGAATCAATGTTAATTGGTGAGTGAATCCTTTGAGCACATATTCAGGAGGGGTGCTAGCACCTTAGGCTACTTACTGCTTTTGATTTCTGCAGAGCAGATTAGAAATTGAACTGGAGACCTGCAGAAAATCTAATGAACTATTTTCTTTATTTTGGGGTGGGGAAGGTTTTGGCTCTTAAGTATTTCCATGAGATACCAGCCTACTTTTAATTGTATTTATCGAGCGTTCCTATAGCAAGTGGATCCCAGAAAAATAATTTTTGGATGCGTTTGTTCTTTGGTTTCAGTAATGTTTGTGTTGAGATGATCTGCCAAACAGTTGAGGATTTACTGCCATGTTTGGCACAGCACCTTAGTAGCCAGAAATGTCTGCATTGCAAATGTGCTGTGGTGGGGTGGATATCTTGTCCTTTTATAGAGTGTGCACTCTGCAGAATGTGTTATGGTCACTAAATCTGGCTTCTTTCTTTTTTCTTTAATGTCTGCTTTCATTCTCTGTTTGGTGACTGACTTCTAGTTCTGCAGAATAACAAACCCAAGAAAACACCTACACAAATCTCTCTGATCTATAACCTAAGTGCCGGGAGGTCAAAGACACCTTGACAGCAATAGCTGAAAATGGCCCATAGCAGAGAGGAATAGCTGTGCCTGAAGCAGGAAGGCATTACCTTGGCACTGATGTGAGCTTTACATCAGTGTGACAATTCCAGTTGTTGCCTTGCTAGGCTGCCCTCTTTTTTTTTTTTTTTTTTTTTTTTTTTTTCCCCCCTCTCTTTAGTGGACCAAGATGGTGGGCCACTTTCACTGCCTGCTTTCAAGTGCAGAATGGCTGAAAGTAGTACAAGCACCAGTTAAATCTTAACTGATGATACATCTTAACTGTGGAGAAGGACTAAGGTATTTCTGTACCTCCTGTTCCCTGAGATGCCACTCAGAGTTAACCTTTCACAGCTGGAACCACCCTGGATTCTGGACAGAGGAGGGAAATGATCACTTGCTAGCATTGTTCTTAGTAGAAGGGGTCGAAGAAGTTCTGAGTAGATGTCACTCTCCAGTGTGTTTTACTGACCAGGAATAACTTGAACGAGCTATTAGTCTGTGTAGCTAGGCCAGGGAATTTAGGTTACTGGGAAATTGGGGTGCTTCACATTTTGTGTCTCTTACCTTTGCGAGACCCTGGTCAGAAGGGTTTAGGTAAGCAGGAACTCTGTGGAGGAATTTTTCTCATTATGTAAGACCATACTGGAGGAATGGATGAATTAACCCCTTGGATCAGCTCTTCAATAAACAGGGACAAAACTTTGTATTTGCTGTTGTCTAAACCACTGGCATGGGAGGGAAGAGGTTTGTGGTGCAGGCAGGGTGGGGGTGCCAGATCACTGAGGTGTAATTTCAGAACAAATTAGATGTGGAGAGTGGATGGTTCAGGATATTGAGATGGGACCTTTTCCAACTAAATCACCAGTGTCAATTTCAACCCAACTCAGTAATTATTGATGATAGTTTGGTGATGCCCGCAAAATGTGCCTCAGTCCAGTTACTAGCTAAGGGATTTCAAATTCTAAAGAAGCTCACTGTGAAACACAGATGCCCAGTGTCTAGAGGGGACAGGATTGTTTTACTTGACCCATAAAGGTGTCAAGAAAATGGTTTGGTGATGACATGGTCAGGGTCATATCTCCTGTGGTGGCTTCAGTTGTTGGCTTAGTGGAAAGTGAACATGAAACTCTTCTGCTGTTGTTTGAGCATAGTCTTGAAGCTACTGTGAGAAATGTGCTGCTTTCCCAAGACTGCTGTTTCATGAACTCAAGACTGTGCAGCTGCCCTGTGAGCTGAATCCCTTCAGTGATTTGACTGAAAATTAACCCTCCTGAAAAACGAATCTATTTGCTCTCAGCAGGGCTGATGAGCTGAGCTGACTTGCAGCCCGACTGTGTGGCAGGGAGTTAAGGTGGTGCTGGGAATGTCTGGCTGGGTTGATCTTGAGCTGCTGTTCCTGAACGGATCAGTACTTCCAGTTTACTGAAGTGGCATCTACTGACAGTGTGTAGTTCATCCAGCTGCCTGCTATCTCTTGACTTCAGAGTATTAGCATGCTGATAACATCTCTGACATTGACATCCAGAGCCTTTCTCTCTAGGAGAGACGGATGTATGCTGGGTTTTGTCAGAAACTTGCTTTTTATTGCTTGGCAGACTCTTAACCTTAAAATAATTATTTAACTGAGGATTGTGGTTAAAAAAGCCCAGGTCTACTGTATCTGCTGGAGGTTTTGCTTTGGTATTTGTCACATTCAAAGGAGTAAAGGTACATTATTTACCTTTAGAAAGCTGCACTGTTTTGCTGTGTGAGTAATGCTGCTTCAATACATGCTTGTCTTTCCTTTTAACTGATCTCAGTGTCCAGCCTCTTGACTCCAATAAATATCTACAAACTCTAATCCTTGCATTACACTTGTTTGTTCTGCGGTGTCTATATCTTAACGTAATTCCTCTGCTGTGGGATGGGAGATCCAAATGAGGCCAGTGCTCCTAAACACCACCACTTTGTTTTTAAGCTTTTCTTCAGAAGTGCTAAGGTCCTTAAATTGTCTCTTCCTTAGAGACTTGTCTATCTGCAAGCAATTTCTTGATTTCCCATGAGAGAATATCCCTTGGCGAAGAATTTCCCATTATTCTCCTTAAAGAGTAGTGAAACAAAGCACTTAACATCTCTGCAGATCCCTCAATAGATGTGATTGTCTTCTGTCCTTCTTGGTTTAAGACAAAAATTCTTCACATCCTTGTATCCATTGTCAGAAATTCCTCTTGAACAATCTTAATGTTTCTCTCTCTTTTTTAAAAATAATTTCCTTGACATAATTTGTTCTAAATACCTACTTTCTGCCTTTCTTTTTGGGTGTTAGAACTTGTTAATTTCACCCTTGAGTTGTGCTGCTTTCTTTTTTTATGTGCCTTCTGGTACAGCAGTCTTACAGAATCTCAGAAGCTATGAAGCAACAGTTGATTGTTAGTTCAGGAGGACATCCCACCAGAGAGAATATAGGATGCTGCCCGTGGTCTCTGGGATTCACAAGGGGATGATTTCATGGAATTGGTAGAGGTTCTGTTCTCCTGCAAACATATTTGGGGAACTCAGAAAACTCAATTTATGATCAATTGTGTTTCAAGGATATCTCTAGACTTTTCACACTACATTTTCATTGTGTATTATTTATTTGCTTTGATGTGAAGGTTGCTAAATTCAGAGTGACTCCTTGGAAGGCATTGCCTGCTCCTGAAAATGTATTGCTGTGATTGTGTTGTGATGCTTCTGGCCCGATAGCTGGGTGCTGTTAGAGCAATTTATATTGTTCTTTATATCTGCTTTCTAAATGTCTTAACTCACAAAACTTCAGGCAGGAGGAAAAAAAAAACCAAAAAAACAATATTTCGAGTCTTCCCACTCCCTAAATGATTTGGAAGCTGATGACTGTGGCTTCCTCTCCTGTTCTTGAGACCCAGAATGAATTTTCAGGCGTTTACCTCCTAGTTAGTGTGTGAGACTGTTCTTTTCCACAGAAGGGCAAATACTCAGGGGAATGATGACATGACAGCAATCACAAGCTGCTGTAAAAGCACACAATCTCTCTTTCTGTGCCTTTCTTCTTTTCCGTGTCCCTCTTAACTGTGACATCTGTCCTGCCAGCTGAAATCAGAACAGGATCCTATTTGGTTTTCCTACTAGATCTGAATGTGCACTGTTTCGGGATGGATATGTCTTCATTATTTTTCCTCTTATCATGAATGAGTCTGTACTGGATGTTTTCAACCACAATTGACCTTCACTGAGATATGGATCTTAAGATGGAGCTGACAAAGAGTAATTGGAAAAAGATCCTGGGCTATCAAAAATGTGCTTTCTCTGTAGCTTGCAGCTTTTAAGATTCCCATTGCTAAAATTTTAGCAGGGTGGCTCAAACTGTATATTGAGCCTGATGGATGAAGAAAATATGCCCTCTGGCATGGTGAGGCAGCCATGTCTTTCTTTCTTTTTTTCCTCTCCTTCCTCTTCTCGGGGAATAGAAGAGATTTGCTTATGAGAGTCAGTAGTGGACTACATTGAGTGATTTGTGTGCAAGGTGCTCTGTGCAGTGATCCATTTCCAGCATGCTCAGGGTTTTTTTCTGATAATAACAATATCATTGCTGCCTTTAACAGACCAATAGGACCTGCTGCTCCCAGCTCACAGTGTCCGAGTTTGGAGCTGGGCATAGCAAGGTAGATATTACACACTGAACTGTTCTAAAGAGTTTAGGAAGATTTCATAATTATACCTCAACCCCTCCCTTTTTTGAAGCTCTGTAATACAGCAAGTTGCTTTTCAGCAAGGAAAGAGACTGTGTATAGTTATCCTTCTTGTACAAGTTAAGTGATTTGCCCAGAACCACAGGGAAGTAAACTGCTCTAGAAATAAATTTATTGCCAGCTCTGTCCTGTGGTCAAGCCTGTGTTGTTGCTTCTCTTCACTGAGTTATCACCGAGTGGTTTGTACAAGCTGGTTCCATTTGCTTTGAAATGAAAAGGGCTGAAGGTCTTTTTGCACTAAGTTGTGTGAGAGCCCAGACTGGATAACCACTGCAGAACTGGAGCTCTAACCTGATAATGGTGGATGGATTGACTGAGAAGAAGAAACCATAGTTGTTTTTAGCTGGAACTCTTTTCCATGGAGAGACTTCATAAACCAAATCCTCCATGTCAGTGGAAACCTGGTAATACAGTGCTTAAAATCCACTTCTTGAGAAAGTAAATGTAGATTCTGCTTATTATGGAAGGCCTTAGCTCACGGCTTCATAACTCTCAGTCAGATACTGTTTTCATTAAAATGAATAAATAAAAATCAGGTCGTGTTGTGTTATCAGAAAACACCTGAAAATAACAAAACTGAACCTTCCTCTCCTTGAAGTTATCCATCTATTATGACTGATTTTTTTATTCCCTTATCTTTTTTTTCCCCCCCCTTTAAATTAGCAGCAGTAGCAGACAGATGTTGTCTCTTGAAAGCAGCCCACTCTTAATCTGATGGTGCAACAGTGCTGTAATCCCCTGGTGCTCCAGAACAGACTGATAACACTTCAGGTTATCTGTCCCCAAAGGTACAGTTAGGAGGGCATCATGTGACTGCCAGGCTTGCGCCACAGGGCACTTGTTTGGGGTTGATTCATTTCAAGGTTTGATTTAGGCTGGGTTCTGTCTGTCTGTACCCAGGTGTCACTGGCACAGCAGAGCCTACCTTGTGCTGACAGCCGGTGGCAGGGAAGCGATGGCAGCTGGCACGATGGAATTGCTGCCTCCCCCCGCCATGTGTTTGTCTCTGATGGGAATAGGCCCCCCATACACTGTGGTGTTCCACTCCTCGCCTGCCTTTTGTGTCCATAGATCAGAGCAAATGACAAACAGTGGAGATCTCTTCTGAAGGCTGTTTGCTCTTAGCACCAGAGCATTACTTGGAGTAAATTATTCACACCTCCATAATGTGATCTCCCTCTCTTTAGGCCTTGTCTGTGCTTGAGATTTGCCCCAGTTGCAGCCATTAGTTCCTGTTCAGCAGAGCTACAGCACAGGAAGACAGAAACATAATTTCCTTTGTGCAGATTTATGCCAATTTCTGTTAGTGACACTGTGCTAGTAGCATAGGGATGTGTATCTGCTTTCACCTCCTGTTTTATCACTGACACCTTCTCCCATCTAGGCTGGGCATTTGTGCTTCCAGTCAGTTGTAAAACAGCTCACCAAGGCAGTATGCTTTAGAGAAGGGGCACCAGCCCTGGATTCAAGAGCCTGGATTCTGATTCCTGGTTTTGCCCTAGTTTTGATGTGTGATAATAAGCAAATCGTGCTTTCTCCCAAGCATCTGTTTCCTCAGCTGCAAAATGGGAGAATGACATAAGCTGATTATATAGCCCTTTGAGGTGGGTAAGTGTGCTAGCTACTGTGGGCAAAAGGAAAAGCAATGTTAGAGAAAAGTTGGATAACCCAGTGTTTTTCAAATGTTCTGGTTAAGATATTTTCTAATCCTGTTTATTTTTCTAAGAGGAGCGTGGGGATGTATTAGCACAGAGCAGAGAGGAGCTGCTTCGGAGTGTTGCATGCCACGACCTCAGCACACAAAATAAACCGTGCTGTACTTCATGGTGATGCTCTTTTGGAGGGGTGCAGGAAGGAGGTTAGCCTGCACTGTGGATGGGGCTGGATTTGACTCTGACCAGCCTTGCTGGAAGGTGATGTTTTTTTGTGACCATTTTTGCAGGCATTTCAGCTTAGAGGTGCCTTTCAGGAGTAATCTTATGACCATTTTGGTTCTGAGGAAAAAAGCAAATGTGACTGAAGGAATGAACAGAGCAGAGATGCTTGATTTTTTTGCACACTGTAGCAACAGCACACTTGGCTTTGGAAGTATAAAGTGGCCAACTTAAGGCTCTTGAGTGCACCACACAGGTGCACCACACACAGGTGCACCTGGCCATACAGAGTTTTTATTTGAAGCTGTGGAACCAAGCAGAGCTGGGCACGCTGCCCTCAGACAGTTACTCTGCCACTGCCTGTTGCATCTTTGTTACGCAGCTGACAAGTAACATGCATATTTTGCCAGAAGATGGTATATAGACTGTGCAACTGACAAGGAGCTTCTCCATAATAAGGATACATTTACTAGCTTGTAACTGGGCTTCAGTGTTTGTTTTGAGCCTCACTGTTAAGCAACCGGATGCTGAGCTTTTTCCTTGATGTCCATTTAATCCTTCCTTAAGCATAATTCACATTGTCCTAATCCAGAGCTACTGCGCTGCAAAACATGAAAGCTGTGAAAGGAATTTCTCATTAATTGTTCACTTGCCTTTTTTTTTTTTTCTGTATGGCTTCTGTTTCCTTTGCAGTGTTTTTGTTTGCAGCTTGATCTCATACCCATTTTAGCCAGTATTAAAATTCACATGGACTTAACTGGGTGTTGCCAGTTTTAACTGTCTTTTCCACAGAAATTCTGGCTGGTGCTAGCCTGCCTTCAATGCTATTCACTTAGCAAAGGAAATTGTCTTAATAAATAAGAAAAGATGTGTCTTTTGGGAAACCTTGGCCACCAGTTTCCTACATTAATTTCACTGCTTGATCACAGGGAATTGAGCAACAGTTGGTATTTTCAGGGGGAAACCTACTATAAAACTAAGATTAATGGTTCTCTAGAATCAGAAACTTGTCTTTCAGTTTTCTTGAGAAGTACCTAAAATGTATCAGGAACATCATTAATGAAAACAGCATCGTGGAACTGGGACAATCCTTGCATTTCTCAGTGTGTTTAAGCATCTTGTCTATAAAATAAGCATGGTTGTAATCCTCTGTCTCAGAAGAGCAATGAGTAACATTCCATGCAGTAACAAGTGGGGTTTCTTGTTTTACCAGCAGTTGCTCACAAAGAGGGAGCAACTGAGAAGTTGATTTTTTGCTGGGCAGAGTTCCTAGAGGAATGATGATGGACAGCACTTTAACGTGCTTTTCCCCATCATTTACCCCCTCCTCTTTCTGTGCTCTCTTCTTAAAGCTGTAAGGCTGCTGAATCTGGTCTCTTTTGGATTTGCAGGAAAATTAATTGTGTGTGACTTAAGAGCTCTGCCTACTTGTAATTGAAGGCGTAGAGGGCTGAAGCTTTGAAGAAAGCATAATTTTTCCCTAAATGTTTCCCAGTCATTTGAACTGAGTAGATGTTAATGAAAACCAGCATTAAAACAAACAAACACACACCCCACCCCTCCACCCCCAATTAAAAATCAGCTGAATAGAGCCCATTCCTGTCACTTACTTACCAGGCATTATCCAGTACCCTTTGAAATAAGGCAGTGCATAGCCCTTGTGGTAGAGAAGTGTTTAAGCTGTGAATTACATTGGATAAAACCTCAGTGTTCTTCTTGTAACTTTCAGATGCAAAAAGACAACGCAGCACAGACAGTTACTCATCAGATTCGTGGTTAGACATGGATGAAGAATCTTGTGATGCCCATATCCAGGAGGAGAAGGATGACAGTGTGGACAAGAACTCCAAATCCTTGGTGGATGGCTCCTCCTCACCAAACAGCACACATTCAGAAGGGAAGGAGGGTGCGGGAAGAAAACAAAAAGCCACAGTAATGAGATACTTAAAAAGAACTTTGTCTAATGAGTCAGATGACAGTGTAAAATCAACGACCCCCACGGACTATCCCAAAACACCAACGGGGTCTCCAGCTACGGAAGTTTCAACCAAATGGACTCACCTCACAGAATTTGAACTGAAGGGTTTAAAAGCCCTAGTGGAAAAGCTTGAATCTCTCCCAGAGAACAAGAAGTGTGTTCCAGAAGGCATCGAAGATCCCCAGGCTCTCCTTGAGGACATGAAGGTGGGTGTGATAGCTTGCTGATCCACACAAGCTGTATTCTGTGGGCACAGAAGACACCAGGAGATCAGAAAGAAAGCTCTGCAGCAGAGGGATGGCAGCTTGAGTGTAGTGACCAGCTTATTCCAGCCTGCTGTGCCACAGGGAGGGAAATGATGCCTTTAACAAAAGCCATCTCCACTCTGGGAAGATGTCTGTTTGAAGTCTGGTTTAACTGATTCAGTCTTTTCTGACTGTCACAGCAGTGGCCCAGAAGTTTAGCTTCTCTTATAGTTCAACACTCACACACCATGTGTAAATACTACACCTCAGAAAGGCTGTTTATGTTTATAGTCTGAATCTGCCCTTTTGGGTCTAGTGTCTTTCTGGAGTACGTCTGATTAACTGACACAGACAAAATGTAAATACTTGTAATTCAGAAGATACTGTCCAATGTTTTCAGTTGTGGGTTTTTTTGGGGTTTTTTTTTTGGTTTGGGTTTTTTTTTTTTTTTTTGCTTTCACCTTTTTCATTTTCTTTTCCTCCATTGCCCTCTATAGGTTGATAATTATTCTCTACTGGCACAATATAGTGTTTTTGGAGGTGGTATGAGGAGCGCTCACCAGTGACAGAACTTCTCTTTAGATTTTTTGATATACTGGAAGTGGTACCTTCCTCCTGAAGACTAGCATGGCCTTGCTGCTTCTAGTCCCAGCCCTGCCTCTAGCCTGTGACATCCCTTTGGACTGTTTGGTCTGCTTTTCTGTGTCATGTTTTCATCTTGTGTAAAACAGGCATATTAATTACTGTTTTAACAGAGCTGAGAGCAGCATACTCTTGTAATTTTGCTAGGACTTGTCCAATAAGGCTGAAATTAGCCTGTCCTCCACAAGTCCAGTACCATAACAATTTCACCTGATTTGGAACTGAGTATGGATTCACAGTCTTGTTTTTGGACCACTAGCTCTGTGCTGTTTCTGTGCACAGTGTGGTTCTTCAACTGCAAATGTTCTATACACAAGAGCCGTGTAAGCCACAATCTGAGAGGGAAAAGTACGTGTTTATATGATAAAAGGAGAGCCTGTACTTTTTTAGTGCAAGTAGTGTAACAGCTGCTTAGAAAATGCTTCAAAGCCAGTTAAAGAAGGCTGAACATATGCAGTGTGCAGTGGAACCATATTCCACAATCTTGGAGCCTGAAAGTGTGATACATGGCACTCATTTTGGTAAACTACAAGAGCTCAGAAAATCTTTTCTGGCAAAATCAGCCACTGTGTATGAAAGTGGACACAGATGCCCAAAGATGTGGCTGTAGATTCACTGGCTTGCTTTGTGATCAGTCATCTTCTAATCAGAAATCAAAATAAAGCTTCCAGCCCAGGAGCTGAATCTGTGGCAAAGGACAGAGTGGTACTGTTACTTTTCTAGACTTGATGCACAGGCCAAGTTTCACTTAAATATAAACTGCCCCTTCTTGAAATTCCAGAAAGGAGCACAGCAAGTGCTAAGTGGTGCAGATGTTCAGAGTATGCTCTCTGGATGACATACTCCATGTCACTGTGAGACATCTTACTAGAACATGGCAAAACAACCACATGTGAATCTGGTTTAGAGCACTGTGTAGGAGTACAGGCTGTCTTGTTCCTCTACAGAGCAGTGGATTCACTAGCTACAGAGACAGAGGACTGCAAACAGACCTTTAAGTAAAGGCCCAGTTTGTGCCCTTTTTGGTGATGTGTGCTTTATCTGGTGTTAAGCAAGCAACTGCCGCTGTATTTTGTGCATATTTCAGAGCTGCAGTCTTGATGTTCTATCTCATTTGATAACTGTCTGCTCCTAAACTTTCTCTCCTTGCCAGCACACACTGTAACCATGAGGATGTAGCCCAGCATCTGGGTATTTGTGGTTCTCTGCTGCTTAAAGAGCCCATGACCACATCTAAACATTATGCATGCTGCAGAACTGTTTTCTCTGGAGTCACGTCTATGTTTGATGAGCCTGTGATTAGTCAGAACAAGACCTTTTAAAAGGATGTTAAACATTTTAAAACATTTTCTTGAACTGTTAAATTTCTCACCTGTATTTTTTCACAATACTGGCCCACATAAGGCAGCCCTCAATTTTCAGAGCTTGGGAGTCAGTACAGCATAGTAAATTATTTAAAGTCTTTATAGTCTGCTTCCACTCTTTCCACAACTCTCCTTACAGTTGCATAATCCACTTCTAGGTGCTCTGAAGCACCTGGGGGAGCTGTACTTAAATCAGTCATTGCTTGAGTACACTTCCTCTAAATTCAGAGTGGAGCCCATGACTCCCAGCATAGACCTTCACTTTCCTCATCAGCATGTTGTCTAAGGCAGCCACTGACAAGATGTCTCCCATTCCAATCTAGTTCCAGGACACTGGGTGCAACAACCCATCACTCCTTTTTGCCACTGTGTACTTTGACATGATAGAGAACAGCAGAGTGGAGCCAGTGTCTCCTATCTCCTTGTAACACATCTGCTACCAAGGCATAAAGTTTGTTTTATTCAGTTCATTTGCTTTAAAAAAAACCCAAACCCAGGTGTGTCAATCAATGTTTAGGGCTTCTGTGTTCAAAGGATAGATGGAAAAGTTGCTGAGTGACTGATTTCGGTCCCTTGAGCATTCATCTCGCACAATAGTCCTTGCAGAATTCCTGTACTGCTTGGTGTGCAGAATGAAGCTATTGCAGGGGTTGGAAGGGAGCTCTGGAGATAATCTAGTTTTGTTCTGTCCTCCCTCCTCAGTGTGTGTTAGATACATTATACTCTTCAGACCTTGAACATGGTGATTTAACTGTTCCCTTGGGGTTGCCAGTAGTGCCCATCACTGCCATAGTTTTGTGTTTCACAAGTGGTAATGAGCTGTTGTTATCCCTGGTTCACAGGTAGGGAATGGGGCTGCAAAGAGGTGAAGATACAAGTGCCAATAACTCTGTTTGTACATGACACAGGTGTGACTTTCATCAAGCTGGCATTATTTCAGAATGATACTGTAAAAGATAATTTAAATGGTCCTGAAACTGTGATTGCTTAGCATTTCTGACCTTTAGCACCCAAGCCAGGCATGAGGAAGAGTAGGAACACGCAATTCATGACTGCCTGTGTAAATCTGATTTAAAAGATCTGCCCTGTCATGTGGGCAGGGGAAGAAATACAGTCCAGTTTTCCAGAATGGTATTTTATCTCCTTGACCACTAAATCATATTCCCTCTTACTCTGCTACTAGTTTTCCTCTGACTTGCACACAAAATAGCATGGGGGTTTTGCTGACAGCAGTAGGAGCCGAAGACTGGCACCTTTAGCCCACCTTGATGAATATCCAGAGCACCACTCATCTGTGTGAATGGATGTGTGATTTGAGTCGTGCAGAAGCAGCTGTGCAGGTCATATGTGCTCTGACTGTATTTGGCTATATCCACAAGGTTTATTTCATGGGCAACTCAACTTTTAGGCATGTGATGTATTAATGCATCCTGTAAAAAGTACCCTTCTAGTGTGCCCATCTGAGAGTTATTTTTAACAATTGCACAGCAAGAACATGGTCTGACAGAAGGTCTGAAAGCTCTTGCTTTGCTTGGAAGGCCCTAAGTTTCTCTCTGAGGAAAAGAAATCCCTGTTTATTATATCAGTTTTATTTCTTAATGAAATACACTCTTAAGTTTTTTCTATGACATTCAAGTCCATTTTTGTGCTTCAGGAAGATAATTAATGTTTTCAGAAAACAGGGTATGGAGAGTTAAGCTGGAACAAGGAAACCATTTCATTCAGTGGTGTGAAGTTGCACAGAACAAACCAGGGTGACTTGCAGTCCTTGCTTCCCCATCTGAGCCTGAGTCCAGTGAAGGATGGAGGACTGCATTGCTGCTCTTAGTGGTAAATACAGCTATGTGCAGCTATTTAATGTCAAGTAGGTGAGACTGTGAAGTAAAGTAATTTATTTTCCTTGTGAGAAGGGGGACTGAAAACCAGCCTAAGCCTGTGTAAATTCCTTACACGTCATCTCAGCTCCTAACTAACTGCAACTATCTAGTGTGAGGTCACAGTAATCCAGAAGTGCCAAGCTAATGCCTCTGCAGATTGAGAACCCATTTATCACCATGATCGATGGACTGCAGCAGCACAAGGGAGGCTTATTTGCAGAGCATAACACAGGCCTCACTGGGGGAGCAGGTCAGTTATTCTCTCAGCTCAAATGAGAAATTAAATTCTTGTTGGCTGCAGCTCTGCTGTATGTGCCCTGTATCGTATGAGACTTGTGTTCACCACCAAAGGAGCTTCTCGGAGGCCTTCAAACAGCGATTACTGACAGCAGCTTCACTCTGCAGCAGATGGCATCTGAACAATCGGCCGAGGAGATGCAGTGCTCTGTATCCAAATGTCTGCTGGGCTCTGTGTGAGCTGTATGTGCAGCAAATGTGAGAGGAGATTGTTGCAGGGATAAACATACCCTCCCTGAGAATGCTCAGCTGACCCAGGCTGCAGAGGGACAGAAGGCTTGGCAGTGTGGCTGCTGGCAGGGTGAGCAGCCAGAAGACACTGCAGCCTTGCTCTCACATCCATGCTGGTGGTGTTTCTTTTGGGGCCACATGCAGCCTGCGGTGGTACCTTGGTTTCTCTGCCCTGAAATGTCAGACTGTGCAACAACTCCAGCTCCCAGCTTAAAAACTAAGTAGCACGTGAACTGTTAGAGAAGTACCTATACTGAGGAAGATGGGAGGGGAAAAAAAAATCCCTGAGAAGTCATTTTACTTAGCTAGTGGCCTTGGGGGTTGGAAAAGTTTCATCATATGGCTTCTTCACTTCATGTTTAGCTACCAAAAAGTGTGTCAGTCTACCAAAGATACAACTGGAGTGGACTTATGCATGGAGAATAGAGACATAACTGTCTCTGGTGTAGCTTGAAGCCCGCATCACAGAACAGATAAAGGTGAGCAGAGCTTTGATTCTGACAGACTGCATCCCATACTGAACACTCTGCCAGTGATACTTGTCTGTGTGCAGCCTCTGATTTCAGCACACAACACTTCTGTTGTTACCACCAGGATGATAATTCCTTTGCTGTTGGGGAAGAGGATTGTGAGATCTGCCTCCTCATAATGCCACAGACTTTCCCCACTTCAAAGCAAAAATGTTGTGTCTCTTCAGAATGGGCCATGGAAGTCCATTAGGACAGAAGACACTCGGTTTGAAGAACAGAGTTTGTCAAATATCCACAACTCCTTGGCAGCAGGAGAAGATTCTTGTGCAAGACAGATGATATCTACTGAAATATGTTCTTACTTTTTCTTGCCAAGAAATCTTACCCCCTTCTCATTCTGATGACAGGAAAAAAACTCCCTCTACTGAATGCATTTCAGGAAAGTCATTCCTTGCTGGGCTTTTGAAATTAATGGCTAAGCTGAGTTCTTACATCCTTAATCAGCTTCTTACCTTCATACCTGCTGTTGTCACCACAGCCTTCAGGTGTAATGAATCAGGCAGCCTTATGCTGGATGAGCACCACATTATTTGTCTAACTGGAGCCCCATGGCTTTTCTTTATCTTCCTTTTTTTTCCTGTTTTTTAAGCAGGTGAACGAAACTCTGCCTTATCTGGCCTGGTGGATGCTGACACCTAACACTGCAGTTAGTCCAACCACGGCTTGCTTGTGGTTCTGCTGTTCAAACATTCATTGTTTTCAGCTGGCTGAGATGATCAGCTGCCACAGTTTTAGGTTTCTTTTCGGATAATATTTTCACGTGATCCATATGATAACAAGAAACCTTCATTACCCTGCCAAGTTCTTGGAATATGTTCTGCTTTCTATTGAACTCAGAGTCTCTGACAGTCGTTAGTGGAAATGTTAAGGTTGTCTGTCTTACAAGCTCTCAAACTGAACAGTAGCAAAGTAAAGAGGAATTAATTTGTCCTTTGTTTTTGTGGCTCTCAAGCTGCTGCCTTGCTCTGTAGAATGTTGGCTTTGCTGTGAGAATAGAAAAGATCTCTTTTGTTTTTAGGACTGAAAACTAACTCTCAGAACACGGTCACAGTTCAGTTAGGGCAGTGATCATTGTCTCAGAGTAAGGACGTGAGAAAAGAGGTGCTCACTTTCCCTCACCTCAGCCAGGAGTTAATCTGCCAGTGACTAGTCCATATGGAAAAGTCATTAGCTCTTTCACTCCAAGAGTATGCTGGAGGTGCTCTCAGACTCCCCATCACAGTCAGGTTGGGGCAAGCTGTGTTTTACTCCTCACCAGCCAGGCTGTGCCTATGCAAGCTCCCAAGTGCAGCCACAGTGCTGAGCTGACAAAACTGGGCTTGAACTGGTATTGTTTATTTTGGTCATTGGTGCTGCTTTCAGACTAACCAGTATCAAGGGCAGCCCTACTGGTGTGATTGTATCTGAAGAAGCAGCACTGTGCTGGTGCTGTAGTGTCTATTAGTGAAGCATCTCTCACTTATGCACAGACTGGGGAATTGGGCTGAAGCCAGCAGGTTGCCTGAGCTCCAGGGAGAGGAAGCCAACCCCAGGGACACTTATCCAAAGCCTAGTGCAGATGCTCATCTGCCTGCTCAGGCTCTTGGGGCTTGGAACATGCCATCATACCGCAGGCTTTAGTTGGATGATTACAGATGAATTCCAAGTGTGCTTCCCATTAAAACAATTACTGTATTTTAAGCTCTTTATGTATAGTGTAAGAAATTACTAATTATTAAAGCTGTGCACTGGGGCTGACAGAGCTTGGTGCCTATTGCTGACTAATTAAGCTTTTTTCCTAAGTCTGTATACTTGTGAGCAACAACATTGAACTTCCTTGTCTGGGGTTATCTCCTAAATTCTATTAGAACCCAATTTTCAACCTGCAGTTCTTTTTTTGTTTTATTGGAGCATTTCCCCCTGCCTTTTTAGCCTGTTAGTGCTTATTGGGACTTCAATTTTCAGCAGCATGGCAGAGTCCTCCTTTTAACTTGGTTTTTGTTTTCGTTTATTGAAACTGAAGAGCTCTGTAGCTAGGTTAGGAGGTGGAAGGTCCTGGGAGGCAAGCATGGACTATTCCCAGCTGTACAATTGAGTACACTTGGAGTTCTTCCCCACCTCTGTGCTGAGTTTTCTGGTCATGGGAGTGAGTCACAAGCTACACAAACTGGTGCAACCTACTCATGAGATTTCTAGGGTAGTGCATAGAAGCAAAAGAATTTGGTGGAGGTGGAAGGGAGGGGAGACCAACCTTTTGTCCTTAATACTGCATTGTCCAGAGACAATTCTTTCCTAATCAAATACTCAGAAACCCAAATGCCTTATAAATTACATAAAGTCAGCTCGATTCCAACAGCTCTGATCTGCCTGTAGTGTGGAAGGATGTCCAGTGGAAATGACAGTGCTCTGGAACTGCCACCGTGGAAGGATGAAAGGTTACAGTGCACCCTGGCACTGAATGTTCAGGCATCTGAGGATGGCTCTAAACTCAGTGCCCTGTGACTGCAGAAATACTGGTGGCAGAGTCTAGGTGCCTCTCAGGTCTTCCTGTAAACTAGATGAGGAGAGAACTTGTTGGTCGTGATGACTGAAGGGTCATTTGCGATTTAGTAGGCTGAAGTTTAAAGGGAGAGGTAATACTGGTATTAAAGTGATCCTAGTGGAAAACCACCAGTCTTTTAGAGATTCCAGTTTTAAAGAAGTCTGTAATATTTGAGGTGATTCATGGCTGATTTTGCTGTCTGTTTTGCAAGGAACTTCACATCTGGAATCTTAATGACAGGTGCATGAGTTTCAGTTTGAATTGGAAGTTTGGAAGCAAAAGTAATTTGCGGAGATGTTACAAGTCAGTAGAGATCTTGTCACTCTGTCATCAGAGCAGAATATTGTCTTCTCTGAGCCTCTGCACTCTTCAGATGGAAAAATACTTCACTGGTTAATAAAGGCATTTTCATTTGCAACAGAACATACTGAAGGAACATGCTGATGATGACCAAAATCTTGCCATTTCGGGTGTCCCTGTGGTCAGCTGGCCCAAGAAGACGACAAAGGTAATGAGACACAATTACTTACTAATCATTGTTCTGTTACAGCTTGGTGTTTGTTTATCTGTAACCTGACAAAGTGATGTATGTGATACTTTGGCAGCTGCTAGCATTTTTAACATGAAATGTTATTTTTAATGGTTTTATGATTAGGTGTTGAAGCAGAACATAAAAGTGCCTCAGCAGGAAGAAATCATTCAAGTTTCCATTTAAAAAGAATTTATTTGGACCTTACAGATCAGTATAAAGCTTTGATATGTCTTAGTCATTTACTAGTCATAGTTTAAGCTAAAAATATGGATGCAACATTTTGTGTAAAATTAAATTATGTGTAAAACCTATAAACTGGTCACTTAGTGAGCACTCTCATCTGGATGAGAGGATGTTTTTTCTCTTACGCTAAGAGATCTCGTGAATTCTCTGTACAAATGTGCCACTGTCACTTTGGAGGGGTGTTTCTGTCCCTGTAATCTTCATTTTTTCCTCTTGTTCATGGGAGTAATTCTCCTCACTTTGCACGAGATCCATGAGGTTTGTTTCATTAACGCTTAGTTAATTATTTCAAGCCCTTTATAAAGAATAACGTCAAGAGGCTGGATGTTATTTATAACAGTGGTGTGTTTACCACCCTCCAGTTATTCAACATGCTGCAAAAGCAACTTTGCTTATTTAGAAGATGTCTCATCACTTCTATTTTTGCTTTCATTTTTCACTGAATTAGTTCGATAACACATAATTCCTTTAGAAATGCTGAGAGGGTCAGTCATCTTAAATCAGGCTTCTATCTAAAAATCTGGTGTTGTTGCTACCATTGTAAACTTTCAAATCATTAACTGAGTGAATTATTTCTCCTGTTCACAGTTTTGGTGCTGGTGTGATTGTGTATAATTGCTTGTAGCCACCAGAATCTGCTATTTTCACGTGGGAAGTAGGAGACCATAAACACCCAACTGCCAGAGGAGAGTGGGACAGGCAGAGCATATCATGTTCCTTCTTGGTTTCTTTTTTTGGTTTTAGCTGAGCATATTTCAGATAAGTTAATATCTTGTTAAATACCTGTTTCCCTTTTAGTTTGTAATAAGCCCATGGGAATGTGCTTGGTGTTTAAAACTGTTTAAAAACAGCGGTGGAAAACCTTGAGAGGAATAGATGTCTGATCTCCACTCCTCTGCTTTGATAGCTGCTGTTCCTTCATCAGTCTAGTGTGCTCTGGGCATTGAACAAAGCAAAATCTCTGTGGCCAGAGAAAAGCTGGTGTGTGAAATGCATAAAACAAAACTAAGAAACAACTGACTCCTGCGCTGCATCTTTTGAGCTTGTGGTAGAAGTGAGGATCTTTGTGTTTTGAGGCTTTTATAAGCTTTGGCGTTTGTTAATGTTCCTGTTGGCTTTATTTTGGAATCCTTGATAGATGTTGCATTTCTTGTATTTTATTTCTGTGCATTGGCAACGTAAGTGTAACTGTAAAAGATGTGTATTTTGTGTGACTTAAATCCTATCCCTTTCTGCAGAATCCATCTTGCTGCCTGCAGGGGTTTTAGTGTTTTTTAAAAAAAAAAAAAAAAAAAAAAAAAAAAGCAGCCACCAACTTTCTGGTGGTTATTTTCCTTTTGAAAGTAAAAACTTTTAAGAGGTATCATTCCCTGTGCTAAGGTATAATAGCCAATGTGCTTAATTGCTTGCAAATGGCAGACGTGAGGAACATTTTCACAGTAAGTCATAATTTAGATGAAAGTTTGGAAATAAACAAAACTTTGTAACAGAAGAAATCCTTTTCCCATTCTCTCCATATTTACTTTGCTTGATCTGCTTTCAGTTTGTGTTAGGTTTTAGTTACAGGGGACATGTGCAGGTATGGCTGAGCATTTCCAAAAGGAGTTTGTCATTGTGCTCTTAACTGGCAAATGTCCATCTCACCCTGCACATTACAGCTATTTCCCTTGCCTGGGAAGAGAGGCCAAGTGAGCAAGCAAGGAAGACACGTCCTAGACTTTGAGCCTTTGAGTCCCAGATTAAAATATACTGGAAAGACAATATAGGGGAAAATTGTGTAAAGGCAGTGTTACCGGTCCAGCTTAGTTATTCCTCTTTTTGTTTGCTTTAAAATTAGGTTGTAGCTGGTGGAGCAAGTCTCTGTGGTCAGAAGATTCTGTAAATGTTAAGCACAATGCAAGAGAGTAAAACTTTCCAGGAATTTTCCTTTCTGTAGTGTTGCTTTTGTAGTATGTATTTGAAATGGCATTTAACAGTGCCCATCTTGAGATGCTGGTATTTAAAGGGAGTGGCAGATAGGATACATGATGGCACCAGCTATTGTGGGGCTGGTAAGAAGACGTTGTACCTGATAGATCAACTTCCAGGGAGAAGAGGATTTTCACGTTCCAAGACTATAAACAAAAAAGAAGAGAACCGAATTCCAGAAAGAGGAGGCACTGAATGGAAAACGTGGCTCCTGCTTTCTCCCAAGAGAAGGCTCCAGAAGAGATTTAGAAAGACAAGAGCAGCAGATGGAGAAGGAAGAATAAAGCCAGCATTAAATGCCAAAACATTTCAAAGAAAATGGAAATGACTGTAAAGAAAGGAGGGGACGAAACTAGAAATGACGAGAGAGCAGGATGAGGAGAGAGGCAAATACTGAAAAGGGATGGAGTGGGAAAAGCAGAAAGCAGATAGAACTCTTACTGAGATAGATCCCTTGAGTAGGGACAGGGAATGATTTAGAACAGGTGAATAAGCCAGGCTGTGGAGGGATGGGTTCAGTTATGTTGACCTGCTTTCAAAAAAACTTGCCTTTAATAATTGGAATGATTTTCAAAGCAGCAAATAAGATTTCCCTTTAAAATTGAGTCATAGTTTCTTTTACGTGGTGCTAGTGTGACGTGCCAACAGCGTGCACAGTTCTGTACTGCAAAACGATTGCTTGATGGCTGTGACATTCTGAGGTTTAGGGAAGAAACATCTTCACTCACCTTAAATCACAGTTCAGAGCAGATAAGGTGTGATGTGCAAGACATCTCACTAAGTGCGCGGGAGAGCCAGCCATATGTTGTGGCCCCATTGTGCTGCGTCGTTCCTGCCTTACCTTTTCTGAAGGCATTTGGGGCTGTCAGTCACACTGCAGCTCCCTGTCAAAAAAAAATCTACTCACCGAGAAAAGAAACAGAAGTAACGACCAAGAATGTGCTTTTAATGTGCACCCCCCGCCTTTTTTTTTTTTTTTTTTTTTTTTTTTTTTTTTTTTTTTTGGTGAGGAGATAAAATGTAACTAACGGGTGACATTTGATGATCTTGTGGTTAGTGTACAAAATGGGAGGCGAGGGTCTGCGTTCTGTTCCCAGCTCTGCTGCAGCCTCCTTGTGTTGCAGCAGGTGAATGGCGCGTTTTGCTCCCTGGGCTCTTCCGTATGGAGATGGTGCTTCCCTTCTTGGGACGCCCTGAGGTGAAATGAATGCTTATAGAAACGAACGTTTATAAAGATCTGTTACACCTTCAGCAGAAATGTTCTGTAGTACAATGTATGAAGCATTGTTATTTTATAGTAATAAGGAAATGGAGCACAATTCATCAGCACCTCTTCCACATCATATTTACTCAGCTTTACGGAGCTTTATTGAGTCTTTTGTACTTCTTCTAATTGATTGATAATTACTTAACACAATAATTACACTCCAGTGGGCACTTTTTTTTCTTTTTTCTTTTCTTGCAAATGCTTTTTCAGAAGATACAAGAATCTCCCTTTTTATCTCCAGGGAAAACAGTCCTCTTTCAAAAGAAATCTCTGTCTGATACTGATTCACTTATCAGAATGTTTGTCTTTGCCAAGGATGCTAGGATGTGTACAGTGATCCTGATTCAGGCCTCTTCAAGGAATCAGGAATGTGGGACCAACTGGATATTTGAACCCACTTGTCCTGATGGCTGAATGACAGTACCTCCAGCTTAGACAGCACATTCTTCCCAGCTGGCTGCTGGGAATGTTGGATGCAGCTGTGGATATGTGAACCCCCTTACCCTCTTCCTTTGCCAGGGGGTTTTGCACCACCAAGTTGTCCTTAACTGGTGCAGTGAGTGAGTGGTGTCTGTGGGGTTTTCACAATGGCAGTCAGCTGGCCAAAGGAAAAACTCCATGGGGCATGGTGCCTGTAAATTTTTGGCTTTTAAGTGACTGAAGAGGAATGAGAAATAATCCTAAGAAACTAACTCTTGCCTTATCCCTGGGATACGAACTTCTGAGTGGTGTGGAAAGAGAGCAGGACCTATACCTGATTCTCCATTATGGCAACACGTTGCTAATCCCTGCTGCAGAAAGCTGGCTACCATCAAAGCCAGGCCTCAAAGCCCATTCTTAAGATCTACTTAGACCTACAATACCAGAGTTCCCATTTTATCTGCACAGGGATTAGAGGTAGCATTTTATTTCAGGAACTCAGGAGCATGGCCCAAGCAGAAACTGCATTTTTTCAAAACATTTCCTACTTCTAGAAGATGACAGTCAACTATAGTAGCATGTAATTACACTCTGTGGCAGTGCCTTCTGGTTTATTATGATAAAGATCTTTAGTTGTCTATGAAGATCAGTTCTAAAGAACTGAATTATGTTTGGACTCTCTTGTTCTGTGAAGAGTTAGAAATGCAGACCGGGAGCCAGATTCTCATGTCTCTTACCTGGCACAAACCTAAAGCCACTGCATTTGTAATGATAGCAAGTGTCCAAATATATCTAGAGCTGGCTGCAAGCAGGAGCTGAAGCTGTAATTTTCAGTAGCTGGTTAACGAGGCTGCAATATGGGGCTGTTTTTCTGATGGCTTCTCATTTTTCCATGTAGATGTAGTTTTTATCTGTTGATCTTAAGAGAAAGTACTTGAGCAGTCTAACAAGGAAATGGTAATATTCTTATTTAAAGGATTACTATTAATTAGTAAAGGCTGCAAACTGAAGTTTTAATTGGATTGTGGTCGTTTGTTGTTGTTGTTAGGGTGTTTGTTTGGTTTTGTTTTGTTTTGTTTTTTTCCCCAAACCAACCTTCCCTACAATTGGCAATGCAAATAATATTCATAGCTGTGTATCAGTCCCTGAGAACCAGGAAGAAAAAGTGATCAGAAAAAGACATCTCTCAGTTTTGGTTTTTTGGTTTTCTTTGGTTGTTTTGTTTTTTTAAACCTGTGAGTTTCTTTTTGTGTTGGGGGTGCTGGTGGGTGGGCACAGATCAAAAGGGACCTTCTGAGGATTTGCCTTGCCTCTTACTGTGGACAGTGTCTGATTCTAATCATTAGCAAGTTCTGTCTTTGAGCAGTTTCTTTCTTACCCCATTATTTTTACTAGAAGTGTTTTTGCAAAATTCTAGAGGTTTCAGACACAGCCATGTGTCTCAAAAAAGAAGGATTAGGAAGAGAAGTAATCTGCAAGAGGCAGAGCAAAAGGCTCCTGAGTATGACTGAGGGAAGGTTGACCTAGTGCTGCTCCACCAGTACAGACAGTCCGTATAGCGTGGTGTCCTGTTTCTAATGGTGGCCAGTCACAGCTATTAAAAGAGCTGTGAGAACAAACCAGATAGACACTGATCTTTCCTTATCTTCCCAGTTAATCCAGAAGATAGCATCTTCATCTTTTGTCTTTAGTGTCCTCTGGTAAATTTTTTTTCCTCTGTGAATTTACCTAATAATGTGTGGAACCTGTTGATCCTTTTGATCTCCATAACATCCTGTGGCGGTGACCCCGGAGTTTAATAAAGCGCTGTGTAGATAAGTACTTCCTTATGTTGTTTCAGATCTGTCTCTTAATATCATCCACTCCATGCCCTGTGTGTCATGTGTTTGAGAAATTTGAATGAGGTCTCTGTTCACCTTTGCTGTGCTGTCAGTGATTTATTTTTCATGTCCCAGTTTCTGCTTCACAGTTTTTTGGTTGGTTTTGTTGGTTTATACCCTACTCCCAAGCTGAAAAATGTAATTAAGTTAATTCTCTCCTGCTACACAAACCATACCACATGTTTGATCCTTTTTCTCACTCTATTTAGTTCCACTATAGGCAGTTTGAAGATAAGGGTGGATATGGGACTCCACAACCACACAGTATTCAAAATGTGATGTTTAAGGGTGGAGACTAGAAGAACACGTCTGGTTCAGCAGGGCACAACAAAGTTGAAGGGGGAGATGATTGTGGTGCAAGTGCTTCAGGGAGTAAAAGTGCCAGGGGAGGGGAAGAGTTATTTAAGCTAATGGACAATGTTGGCACGAGAACAAGTGAGCATAAACATGCCATAAATAGATTTAGGCTGGGAGTAAGATTTCTGATCATCCTTCACAGCCTGCGCTGAACTGTGCACAAGAAAAACAGTAGTGAAGGTGAAAATGGTGTGAGACTCTTAGAAATAACTTGTACTTTAAAGAAGAGAAGACAGTGGTATTAGTCACTATCTCTAGAGCTGGAGCTCAGAGAGGCCTTTGGCACATTCATTCATGTGTCTGCTGCCATTTTCCATCAAGGATCTTTTTTCCTTTTTTGTGGCATTCTATGTTAAAAATGCTGGGAACAGAAGAAGATCTACCAGTTGTTAATAAGAGAGCTCCCTTAATGTATGGCTCCAATTTTATGGACATAATTATAATAGATCAAACTTAAGAAATAGGAAGTAAATGGACTAAGAATCAGTGGATGCAATAAATGTGATTGTATGCAGAAATTAAGGGGGCAAAAGCATAAATTCAAGCGTTTTGATAAGCTTGAAACCACTTGTGATTTGATGGAAAGCAATGCTCAATGCTTCCAAAAAGTTTTTAAATTCAGGGGGAGAGGTGCTAGGTGGACAAAGAACATTCCTGAAAACCTTTGAATAAATACTTCCAGTTTTTACTTGCTTGCTTACTAAGAATTCCTGCCATAGCTATCACTGGGCCAGCTCCACCCAGAGAAGCAAGAGCAGTGAGGTGCTTGTTACAGCAATTAGTGCTTTAAGCAGAGTGGTGTCTGAAGCAGATCTGAGCATGCAGAAATGGCACAACATCAAAACAGCATCAGTTTCAGGAGCCTGCCCAGGGGCTACCACCAGGAAAGCAACATTCCTCTTAGTAGCAATGGGAAAACTCTGCCAAATTCCCTAAGTCAGACCAGTCCTTGGAGATCTATTCAGGGTGCTTCCTGTGGGAATACAAATGTATTAGAAAGCAAATACTGACAATTCAACACAGGCACTTAAGAATTAGAGTAAAAATTGAGTCATCCTAGTATTGGGAAAAGTCAGGGTTGAGGGGGGGGAAGGCAGAAAGACAGCAAAATAATTCCGTGTAGATCACTGCACAATATATTTTTCTGGTTGAGATTCAAATAAGTTTTACATCAGTCATTCCAAGTGGCACAGCAGCAAAAAAAGATTTAAACTGTCACATTTTGTCCTTGCCAGGCACCAGCTTAAAGGTGTTTGAAGTGATCTCACACAGCACTGCCTGAACTCTGCTTGGTGTCAATGACAATTTCAAATGCCAATAGTCTGCAAGGAGATTTGCATATACAAATATGTGTGCATTGTGAATCCCTTTTGTTGATAAAAATCCTGATTATAAAGTTCATAATCTACTGCAAATCAGACATTTCTCAGTAGTTATCAGATGCTAATAATTAATTTCTCTTCCAGAAAATAACTAAAGTACAAAAGAAAATGAGGATTAAAATCGATTTAAATTTGTTTTTCTCTTTACTGATTGGAATCAGTAATTTAAATAATTTTGAATAATTTCTGCTCTCTTACACCGTAGGATAGTAGATGCCATGTGGTAGGAGAGAGCTGATATGTATTCTGAAAGATAGCCCACTTCTGGCTCCTGACAAATCTATTAAGAAACAAACCCACATAGTTGAGGTTTGGGGAGTTATTTTTTAGGGGACTTCCCACAGTAGCTGTAGCATGGGAGGCTAAGCCCTTTCCCAGCTTAATACACTTTGGAGCAGGAAAAAACCTTTATCTCCAAAACCAAAGACTTCTTCAGGTACTAAGCAAAGGAGCGAAAGCTGTTAAAGCTGCTGGAAGTTTCTGTCAAGTGCCTGCTTTCTTGGGAAGGCAGCTCCTTGCCTGACTTGTTTATTTTTCTGAGCGCTGCTTCAGTCTCTCGCAAACATTAGTCCTCAAGACAAATTCGTTTCTGTGGTAACTCCATGCAGGCCAGAGAAGTTTTCAGAGTTAGGTGTATGTATATCATACATAACATGCCCAAAGAGCTTCACTGAGTATTGCCTCAGTATTTTTCTAAAAGCTTTGCCTGGTGACTTGACAGATTATTTCTCACCTCAAGAGGCTGTACTTGAAATATTGTGTCCCTTCAGGGAGTAATTATAAATAGCAAGGACTTGAATGAGCACCTTCTTAATCTTCCATCTTTGACTTAATATTTTCTCTTCTTATCAAGTTGCAACCACTTGCTTTGAAATCTGACCAATGGCTTTATGTGATTAATACATCAAACAGGTAAATTAGAGCCATTTTGACTCTGAGTAGAAATTTGAACAGATTGAAAAAATGAGCAGACATCTCTATTTTCAAACTGTTGTGCTCCAGGTATCATATGAGAAGATTTATGTATTCTTCCCCATTGTCATTCTTCTACCATATGCCTGAATATTCAGTAATGTGAATTTTTCTCAACTATGCCCTGACTGCCATTTTTCAAGAGAGCAGCTTTTGCTTTATTTCATGACCGTAAAATTGCTGATGAAGTCCTAAGACCTATTTCTTCCATAGTGTGTGTGAAATGAGTTGACAGGTCTTGGATTTCATCACCAGGACTTTGCTTACCTTCATTGCTGAGCTGGCCAACAAAACCAAGCAAAAAGCCAAGGTTTGAACCTGGTTTAAGGATTCCAGCATCCTTGTGCTCTCCCCTACTACGGCACTAAAACCATTCAAGCTTTGAGTTACGTATCTGAGGTGCAATAGTTTTATTTCTGGGTGGAAGCAGGTTGGCAGAGCAATGGGAAAGGCATTTGTTGTTCCCCTGTACATGCTGTGCAATTATGGGCATTAATCCCATGTGCACTTTTCAGAACCACATTGAATTGTTTGTTCTGTCCCTGAGAAGATGGCTTCCTTTTAGTTCCACAGCACACTGAAATTAAAGTCTGCTGAGAATATAAATGAGGTCTTGTTTCAACTTTATGACTTTCCTGCAGGCACTAGTAGACCAGAAGAGGTAAGAAGTGCTCTCCTTTTTGAAACTTAGCAAATACAACAGAAAATATGGATAAATTCTGATAAAAGTGAAGCAGCTTTGAGATTTGGTCTAGGTGATTTAGTTGTTTGTGTCTTGGGTTTCCCTACAAATCCAAGCCAGTCTGCAGGTGCCACCTGAGCTCTGATGAGGCAAACTGTACCTCAGCTTTTCCTTTACTCAGCCACTGGCCTTTAGATGTTTCAGTTTGGTCTCTAGATTTTAAAGCTGCTGCTCACATATTGTACCCAGCTGAGTGTCTTAGAGCCTCCTGCACTGTGTGTCAGAGTGCACTGAGCCACTTAGAGGAAAGCAGTTTATGTTTTCTGGCTTATCCACTCTTTCAGCTAGCAGCCACATCTATTCGCATCTTCTTCCACAGCATGGTGGTCGCTTTGTAGCTTCTTAGGAGCCTGTTTCACTGGCTTTTGCATTTACTGACAGAGCATGGCTCTTGGAGACACAAACTAGGGTTTGGACTAGATGACCTTTAAAAGTCCCTTCCAACCCAAAGCATCCTAGGCTTCTGTGGTTCTGTGAACCTGTGTGGTGGATGTGGTGTAAGGATCTGTGGAAGAAGGAAGCATGGCAGGATTTCCCTCATTTCTCAGTGGGTGGTTCCAACTGTGCCATGGTTCTTCCTGTAGGACAAAGCCTTTCTTTTGTGGTAGATTAATTTGATGTTTCACTGCTTTGTGGTCTTATTGGTTATATTTTTAAGATGTTGGTGTGTAGGGGATTTGAAGGGGATTGTTTTTAAGGCATATGAGAGAGATGGAATGAGTGAGTTACTATCAGCACATTCTGTCTGGGCTTTTGCTATTTTGGGTGCTGCTCCTCTACTGCACTATAAAAGTTTGCAGTTGTCCTTCAAGACATACCTGTACAGGCTTTGTTGCCTTTGCTTCTCCTGCATTGGATACTGGATAGGGAAAGCATGTGGCAGTAGGCATTGCGCAGAGGGGTGATCAATGTATTACTTTGTCTTGAGTTACTTTGTTTGAGCTAAGGCTGATCAATCAGACTGTTTATTGGTGGATACTCAGTGCATCTGATGAATACTCATGTCATAGTTCAGCTAAAGTAGATAGCAGGGAGTAGGAAATAGCATGATCATGATACTAGATGGATATTTAGGTTGTCAGATTGTCACTGCTAGTGCTGAGAATATGACTGAAATACTGGCTAGAACTCCTGAGAAAAGTGCCATGAAATTTGCCCAGGCCTAACAGCTGAGCTCTTATTTCATGGGAATAGATGCTTACACCAAAACAATGAACCTCAGAAAGCTGTTAGGTAACTTTTTTAGGTATTATATTTTTCTGATACAGGTCAATAATTGTGATTAGTAAACATCTCAGTGGGTTTCCTTTTCAAAAGCAGAAAGCAGCAGGAGCTCAGATCACAAGGTCTCTTTTTAAGGACTTGCATATAAGCCAGTTTGAAATTGGTTTTCCAGCTGCTTCCATGTATATATTTTTTTCTAATACCAGCTAAATATAATATTGTATAGACATGCATTAAAAGTTTCAGGGGAAATTTAAATTGAAGGTGTGTTTGTGTCACATTAAAAACTTTATGAATCATAGACTCAAACTCTAGTGTCTAACATGGAAACAGGGATCCTGCTTAGTTCTGGTAGCAGTGGCAGAACTCTGTTGGTACAAGAAGTGCTCAGGAGCAAGTGAGCACAGCACAGAGGTTTAGTCTTCCTCTCCATGTCTTGGTTTTACTACTTAAAGATATTTGCATGAGAATAAAATCTGGTTCTTTGGCAGTCATCTGCTCCTGCTGTTCATTCTTCGCTTGAGGTTATTGTCTCAGTTTGTGACAACATAATTGGTTTCTGTGGAGAGGATTATGATATTGATGAGACTTATATATGACTTCAGGTGAGGTGCAATCAAAGCAACAGTTCAGAGTAGAAGGTACTGTCTGTTTTCATGCAGTTTAATTGAGGATGTTATTTATTACTGAATTATATCACGCAAAGCTGGAGTGTGGACACAGTTACGCCAATACAGTCACAACTAAGGTCAGCACTGCTTATTTGGTTTCCTGAGCTGATGTAAACTGAACCAGGCTAGCCAAACATAAATGCTGTTCACACAAGGGTTCCTCACTGTTTGTCATAATTTAGTGTTCTCTAGTGTAGACAAGCTGAAAGAGTAGAGCAGGAAAATGCTTTCTTAATAGTTCTTTCTGTGTTAAACATTTATTTGAATGCTTAGCTGCTCTTGGACAACGTGAGACTTCTGGAGAGCAATTACAGCCAGAAAAGTTTATTTTACAATGTTTTTTTCCCCCCACTGATTCCCCATGTGCTATTTTATATCATACCCTATCCCATTTTTTAATGTCATCTCAGCAATGTTTACGTAGCTTTTGGAAATCATTCTGAGATCTTCTTGGCACCTGTGTGTCTTCACTCTTCACCCAGACCTCCTCTTAGAGCTCATTAGTCAGTTGTGTTGCTGTTGTAAGCAGCAGTCTGGACCAGGCTCTCCCGTAGCAGGACTGGCTGTGGAGTGAGCTTAGGTGTGGGTTAACCCGGGTGACCTGCTGCAGCCCAGAGAGGCTAATACAAATACCAACAGTGCTAGTATGCCTTGCAGATGAGAGGAGGAGGAGGAAGATGATCTATGTCATGATTTAATTTGCTGTGAATGACATTTCGCCCTGGTGTGACTAGTGGATTGTCCTTGGGGGATGTCACAAGTTATTTTTTTCGCCTGTCTGGATTATGGAGCCAAAAGACTGGAGGGAGAAACATGCATGAGCCAGGTTAAGCAGAGCCTCGGGTGGAATCATCACAGGCTAGTGGAAACTTGGTCTGCCCATGGGCAGGTGTGGGACCAGGCATCTTCCTTCCGGATGTCATCTGTTCTCCTGCCTCTGCTGGAGGCCAACTCCATAATCAAACCACAAACACTGCTGTAATCGTGTCAGTTATCCTTGCTTCGCCGTTTAAAGCTCTCCTTTGTAGGCCTGTCATGAGACATGCATCCCCCCCACCCCCCCCAAGAAAGCAGTGGATTCTGATATTACCTTGTGATTCTGAAAGCCAAGGCCTTAGGCACATGCCTTTCGTGCCTCAGCTTTCATCTCTCCTGCTCCCAGTTGTGTAGGAACACAATGGGGGAAGAGCGAAAAACCTGAGGAGACAGGCTGAGCGTACCCCATCATATCCTGGAGAGCCTCATCTTCTGCTGCAAGTGAGCACTTCACCCCTGGCATCGTGGATGAGCAGGAGTGGGAGAATACCATCACATAGCTGTAATTTGAGTTTGAATTGGTAAGGGGACAGAAGTACAAACAAGAAATAGGTATTTAAGGTATTCAAAATAAGGAAGGTGCATAATAACATGATTCACTTGACTTTATCAGCAGCAGCCTCTAAATGTGTGTTTGAAGTTGGGCTGTATTTTGTTACCTAAACATGAGCAACCATCCTTAGTGTAGCTTGTGGTGTCACAAGGGTGGTGAGCGGGCGTAAGGCAGCCTTTCTGCTTCCTCATGTGTCAGCTCCTGCCTGTTGCTGCCTCTTTTCTCCTGGCCTACCTGAAGTGTTTGTGCAGCCATGTGGTATTTCAGACCCGGGAACTGAGCTGAAACTAGTTTGGCAAAAATCCTGATGCGAGGACCATTAGATGTGCATTGTTATGGCTTCTTGGTTGCTCAGCACATGCAAATATTTAATCTCATGTTTAATTCTGTTCCGTGGGTGTAGGATTTTGCCTCTGGCTCCTAACAGCTTGAATGGAATGGGGATTTCCCCTGAAAGCAGGCCCATAAATCCAATGGGAAATTTAATCTCAGCATTCAGATCTGGGCCTGTGCGTCTTGACCCTCAGCTTTAAGCTCTTGAAGGTGAAGGCAGCATCCGTGTTCAGGTGCTGGCCCTGCTGTGACCTTTAGGTCCAGAACAGGTCCCCGACTGACCCGTGTGGAACATTTCATACTGCAGGGAATATATTGTATTGTAAAACCCCAGCAGTGGGTCAGTAGGGATAGAAACGGTTCTTCAGGAGCACGCGAAAAAGGGGTTCATGCACCAGGAGCGACGTGAGGCCAGAGCTGAGCCGTTCCACGAGCCTTGTATCCCACCTCATCCCGTGGCCAGGACATCGATGGAAATTCCGAAGTTTGCTCGGTGCCTTCCTCCTGCCGAGGGATAGAGTTTCCCTCCTCTCGCCCCGATGCTGGCGGCGGGAGGCGAGCCGGCAGGTAGCGCGGCAGAGGGAGGGTGTATGTCGGGGTGTGTATCCGTCTGTCTGTCTGTGCGCGTCTCCTTTGTCTCCAGCAGCCCGTGCAGCGCCGTGCACCCTGCGGGCGGGCGGCCGCGCATCCCAGCGCCGCGCATCCCTCCCTCCTTCCCAGCCCACACCCAGGCAGGCCGAGCATCGGCCCGCCCCCGCCGGCCCCCTCGGCAGATCGCAGGGCTAATTAGCAGTGGGGGGCTAATTGCCAGCAGGGCGTTAGAGCCTTTCCACTACCACCCCCCTCACCCACCCCCGGGGCAGAGCTGCGGCGGGGCGGCCGGCGCTGCCCGGACCGAGCGGCCGCGCTGTCCCCGCTGTCCCCGCAGGCCGGCTTTGTGCAAGCGGGCCGCGATTGGCCGTGCCGGCAGGGCCAGCCCCTTCCTGGCTGCCTGGCATGAATATGCACGGCCCCCCTTCCTCCTCCTCCTCCTGCATGTGTGTGTGTGTGTGCGGGGAGCGGGGCTCCGCCAGCAGCGCCGCTCCAGCCATGTCAGCTCGGCTCCGCCTGGGCCCACCATGAGCCATGGCCATGTCTGCGAGCGCCGACGAGGAGGACTACGAGTCGGAGCCGGAGCCCGAGCCGGGGCCGGGGCCCGAGCTGGGGCAGGAGCAGGTCCGGGGCGGGCGGCGAAGTTTGCAGCAGCAGGAAGGGAGGGAGGGAGGGGAGGAGGCCGGGGTCGGGCAAGCGCCTTGCCGAGCCGCGCCGCGCCGGCAGCGGGGCCGGGGAACAATGTGGGGTCGGGAACGGCCTCGGCCCTGGCCTGGCCCGGGGCAGCGGCGCCCGCCTTGGGGCTGAGCCCGCCGCTGCCGCCGCTGCGGGTGTGTCCGCGGCCCCCGGCGCTGCCCGCGGAGCCGAGCGGGGTGCGGGAGCCTCCCGCCGGGGGCCGGCCCGGGGCAGAAGCACGGCCTGGGCCGCCGTGGGGGGGCACCGGGAGTTCGGTACCTCCCAGGGCCCCGCCGCTCCCCCCGGGGGATTTGTGCCTCTGCGGGGGGGGAAGGGGGGAGGTGTTCCCTGTCGTTTCCAGAATTAATATTTTTTTCTTATAAGATTCCTCAGATAGCTGAGGGGGTTGCAGGACTTGAGGAGGGAGTCAGATGCTGAGCCTGGCTACCATGCCTTAGTTTGGTTTACGGCCAAAATCTCCTTTCCATTCCCAGGGACGAGGGATGTAGAATAAAGAGAAGGATGTGTACTGAGATGAAAAAAGAACTTTTATTAATACTTCCAGGATTTATTTTCCGAAGCATTGGGGGGGGTGGTTGTTGTTTCTTTTTTCCTGTGGGGGAAGGAGAATAAACTTTTTAAATTTCTGAAGTAATCTGTGAAAAATNATGTGTGTGTGTGTGTGCGGGGAGCGGGGCTCCGCCAGCAGCGCCGCTCCAGCCATGTCAGCTCGGCTCCGCCTGGGCCCACCATGAGCCATGGCCATGTCTGCGAGCGCCGACGAGGAGGACTACGAGTCGGAGCCGGAGCCCGAGCCGGGGCCGGGGCCCGAGCTGGGGCAGGAGCAGGTCCGGGGCGGGCGGCGAAGTTTGCAGCAGCNTCTTATAAGATTCCTCAGATAGCTGAGGGGGTTGCAGGACTTGAGGAGGGAGTCAGATGCTGAGCCTGGCTACCATGCCTTAGTTTGGTTTACGGCCAAAATCTCCTTTCCATTCCCAGGGACGAGGGATGTAGAATAAAGAGAAGGATGTGTACTGAGATGAAAAAAGAACTTTTATTAATACTTCCAGGATTTATTTTCCGAAGCATTGGGGGGGGTGGTTGTTGTTTCTTTTTTCCTGTGGGGGAAGGAGAATAAACTTTTTAAATTTCTGAAGTAATCTGTGAAAAATAATCTAGAACATATGTTCTAGATTGTGTATTTAACTCTCTAAGAACTAAGCAATTAAAAATGCACCAGGAATGGAATTAAACATGTGTGCGCAATTTAAACATAAACTTGGTCACTTTGTTCAGAACTCAAGGTGTCTTGCCCTTCAAAATAGCCTAATGGTTTGCTTTTAGAGACAGGTTTCTGTATAGGCCAGGTATTGAGTCTTATCCTCCAAACCCCATCTAATTTCTAATAACTGCAGTGTGTTTTGGTTCATAATTGCATCGAGAAAGCAGGACTGGAAGAGAGTCTGAACTGGTGATGGGGGAGTGCCTTGGTTGCTCTGCAGACATGGCAGATGTGATTGGGGAAACCATAAGGGACATAGATGTGTTGCACTGACCTGTTGTAGTGTTGGTCCGAGAACTTAAGTTGGTTCTTAGCTGAGCAACGTTATCAAGCTTTTATTTAAGTCTGTGGCTGTGTGAGTGTGCAGGCCTGTGTTGCTGCTCAATTTACTGCTCTGCTCCTACCCCTGGTAGTTAGAATCTCTCAGCTGCCCTCCTTTGGTTAAGCCTTGTCCCATGCTAGGCCTTTCCTGTCTGTGTCTTAGTGGGATCATTGTAGGCTTTTCTCAAAGGAGTGGTTCTTGGGAGACCAGATTGGTCTCAGCTGGGAAATCACTGCTGGAGGTGCTAGTTCTTGCTGGATGGATTTGGAAAGTTGGTTGGTTATGTTCTGAGACTCTCCAGCTCTTTTAAAACCTGAAGCTTGATAGTGTTTTTATATTGTTACAGTTTAAAAACAAAATTGACACCAGAAAGTGGGTGTCTTTCTTGTGAGATCTCTTACAAGATGTAGTCTGATCCTAAATCACTATGTTGTGACCTACAGAGACCTATGGAGTGATGTTCTTGTTGTTCAGAACCATTCCAGTGATGAAACGGCTCGCATGGATCCAACTGTATTTTCATATGGGCCTGCATTAACATGTAGTGACTAGGTTTTTCTACACAGGATCTATCAAATCGGTGTCATGATACCGTGATAGTCCCTGGTATGTAACAGATGAAAGACTTCTGCTCCACAGGTATGGTTGAACAACACAACTTCAGTTCTTGGGTAGGAGTTACAATTTTTTTCCCTTCAAAATTTCTTTTGGCTTTCATTTCTCTTTCCTGAGTCTAAACTAAGAAGGCAAAAGGACTGCCAGGGTTCCCAATAGAGGAGCAGGGAGGATTTTCTGCACTGGTAGTAGCTGCAGTCCAGCTCTGGAGGCTTGGAAGTGCATGGGTGCTGCTGGCCGTGGGAAGGGCAGCATCCTGCTCCAGCTTACCAGCCTTGCTGGATCACTCAGGGTAGGAAGAAATTTGATTTCTAACTGTGACACTTCACTTTAGAGTGTGTAAACAGACTGAGAAGAATGCTCCTGGAAGGGGCTGGGGGCATTTGTCCTGAAGCAGTGGTAAGGAAAAAAGCTGCATTTGCACAAGGTGCCCCAAGGCTGTACAACGAACTGGTGTCTTTCTAAGAGCTCTTGCTTTGCATTTAGCTTATCTATAAAAGCATATTTTTGCCAATATATCTTATTCCACCCTCCAGGCCTCACTCCTACCTCCTCATCACCAGAGCAAAGTAAATGGGGGCACTTGCATTGGCACTGCCATGCCAGTTTATCATAACCTAAACAAAATAGCTATGTTAGCAGAAGAGATACTGGAGTGTCATTAATCCCAGATGAAACCGTGAGGTATAAATTTCTGTTTACTTGTGGGAAGCGGATCTGTTTACTCAGTAATGGAGTTCTGTGTGGTCACCTGGCAGTGGTCACTACATTGTTTTTTGCAGGAGAGGACAAGAAAGTTTGTGGGTACGAATTGGAGGAGATAGTGGTAGTGCACATGTGGAGAGGATTAATCCTGCTTGGAGGTGGATGAGCTTGAAAATGTTCCGGTGCCTTCCCTTTCCCTGTGGTGCTGCTTGGTTAATGGGGGACCTTGGATTTGTTTTGCAGGACCCCTCCATCCCATCAGAAGCATATACATCACCCATAAGGTGGGTGATGTAAGCCCTGTAAACCATCACTGGTAGAGCAAAACAGCTCTCCTGGAGTTCACACACAGACTTTTTTGGGCTGATATGTAGACTTTCGAGTAGATAGGTTTTAGTCAGATGTGTTAGATCTGTGATGTTGACTTGTGCTCATCAGTTAATGCAGCTTTTAAAAGGATGTTTTTGGCATTGGTGTGATTTTATTTTTGTTTCTTTTTTTTTCAGTCTTAAACTAGTTCCTTCCTCGTCTGCACTGAATTCTGTCCCCACACCATCCTGTTCGTTCTTCCTTTGATACAGGTTTCTGTTACTGCTGAAGAGATGTGAGGGTTTGGTGCTGAATAACTGCTGACTTGGTTGTGCTTATCTTAGAGCAGGACCAAGTGCGAAGCAGGCTGTCAGCCTGCCAGGGAGTCTGATGCCAGTCCCTGTATTTCAGGGTTAATGCAGAGTTAATGATGGGGTCTGTTTCAGAGACCTCTGGTAAAATGACTAGTGGATCTCAGTCCAGTGCATTGGTATGTGTGGTGCTGGTCTACATCGCTGCTGGAATTGTCAGTTTGACTGATGTTGTTAGCAGGAAGGCCAAAACTACATGCCTAGGAGGCTAGGAGAGGGACACGTCACTGAAGCAGAAGAGGACAGTGCAGCTCACTGGCCCTGAGCGGCAAGCAGGGATCCTTGTTCTCCAGAACTCCCACCCTGCCTGAATTGAAAACATGCTTCTGTCCACCTCTGATGCTTTGAGAAGAGGCAAGGAAATAACCAACCCAGAAGTCTTTCTTTGGCACCTTGTGGGCTTCTCCAGTGCCCAGTATCAGACCATGGCCCAGCACATTTAGGGTGGTGGTTTAGCTGGTAACAGTTAGGAATTGTAGGTTAACGTGTGACTTTTTTACCTCTGTAGTATTTAGATGTTGTTACAAAGAAACAACTGGTGATTAATTTTCTCTGTTCTAATTTTGTTAATCACATGGGGGTGCAGTGCCATATAAAGGTCACAGGGCAAGTCTGGTACCAGAGAAGTCCTGGGTCCTCATCTTTCTTTTGGTTCAGATATGGTTGCGTGGACTTGGTCAGACTGCAGCAAATCAGATTAATTGGAACCTGCCCAGGTGTTACAGGAAGAAATCACCCCTGTCCTGCAAATGGCAGGGCTGTATTTATGTGGCACAGCAGCCTGAAACAGTGTATCTAAAATGTCTTGGAGAGATTTACATAGTGGCTATAGAAGCTGTTCAGGTGGTACTTGGTTAGGGAGTGACATGCTTTGGGGTCTCACTGATCTGACCGCATGATGAGCCCTTCAGAAGGGCACAGTGCATGTCCCTCGATTTTTCTGAGATGCTGAGTCTGAATAATGGTGTAGAGCTGCTGGCAGCAGTTCAAGCAGGTCACTGAAGCTGAGTGGTGGAATAAGACCCATGTGAGGTAAAGGCTACTGTCAGAATAGCTTATTTCTAGGCTGTAGGCTTTATCAACCTTGTTTTTAGGACCAGGGCCTCCTTCCTTCTGGACTCAGTGGCAGGCTCAACTTACCATCCTCTGCCAGAGCTTGGTGACAATTCCAGCAGAGCCTGGTTGGTGTTGGGATAGCCTTTGGGGAACATCAGCACCTACTTAATGATGCATTTCACAGCTTATAGCTTCTGAAGAGTTGTCTCCAAAGCTTGATGCTCTTGGTTTTCATTTACCTGAGATCTTTTGAGTTATTCTTTGCAACTGTGAAGGTTAGAAATCTGTTGCTGTAAACATCAGTGTTTCTGTCTCGGTAACAATTGTGCTCAGGGCAGTGGTGATGGGTGGCTTTTCGGTGACCGCTGAGCAGGGAAATGACAGGTGATGGAAGTATGTTAACATCCCAGTAACCCGGTAGTGAAAATGCTCATCCATAGCCGAGATAAGCTGATATTCTGAGCAGTGACTCCTCCAGGTAGCGTTAGAGTTGGAAGTGTCATACGTGGACTTGCTCCCAGATCTATACAGCACTGTTGGGAGACTCGAATTGCTGATGACCACCCCACCCAGTCTACCTGGAACGCTATTGAATTCAGTGAGGTTCAGCACTTCTGAAAAGCTTTTAGCAAATGTGTCCCCTTTCCTGTCTGAGGAGCAGGCATCCTTCACTACTGTGGTGTGGGAGGGTGATCCCAAATGAACGATTTGTAAACAGCTTTGTAGTTCATAATGGTTTACATTTGATGGCTCAGGTTTACTCCTAGTACCCAGGTGCTGTAGAGACCACGTGGTGTCTGCTTCAGAGGCAGCAGTAGGTTACTTGTGTGAGGCAGAGTCTGGAGTGGAGGAATAAACACTCATAAAAGAAAAAAAAAAACCAAAACAAACCTCATCAAGATGTCCTGTTAACATGGCTTCTTCTAGAGGGCAGCACAAGTCTACTAGCTTCCTAGGTTTTGGTGTAATGGAGGTGGATATTCAGTGTATTAATATGTTTCAGTATTTGCTTTCACAGCCTTTGTTAGGAGTTTGGGACAGTGGTTGTCCCTTCAGAATCCTCCTACCTTTGTTCTGAAGACTTTTGCTGTGGCCAGAGAAGTATAGGCACAGTTTCTGTGCTGGAGAACACAGGGGATTGCTTATGATGGTGGTTCAGGAAGTTTCTGCCGTAACTGCCTGGGTTTTATTGTAAGATTTAAGGAAAATAAATATCTCTGAGTTTTCTAGAATTTTCTTTTTTTCTTTGGCAATTCTCAGAGGTGACTGCTGAGGACTCCAGTCAGCAGGCACGGGCTTTGCTTGAGGATCTCAGTTCATCTCCTTGGGAGAGGAGATGATAGGATCTGTTACATAGATGGGAGACTCTGTTGATCCAGAACCTAGTTTAGGGCTTAATGCATTACGCAGTCCTGAGCTTGAGGCCATGGAGCTGCTGTTTGCTGGCCATTTTGGAAAACCCAGGTTAAGGAATCCTGCTATCCGTTGCTCGTTGATTGCAAGACTGCTCTGCAGAGTTGTGTGGGGGAGGGAGGCTAATGGCAGTACAGAGTTGGGGACAGGAGCTGGGAAGGAAATCTTTAGATAAGTTTGCTACCAGGGCTGGGACATTGTAAAACTGCAGTCTGAGCTGGAACTCCTGCAGCATCTCTTCACTAACATCGACCTGGAATTTATCTGGCTGACTGCCATGTGCTAAATAAACCCCAAGTCATGTTGGAGGCTCCTTCTACCCCCTTGAATCCCAGCCCCTTTCTAGAATAGCAACCCACAAGCCAGATTTTCTTCTGTGGAGTTTAAGCGACCACTTTGGAGCCCCTTGAAACTAGATACTAGTGGGAATTCCTGCAAGGCCTCTTCAGCCTTGCTGGCTGTGACATCCTGGAGTGAAAATGTGGCTTGGATCAAGAGTTTGTGGGTTGGTAAATTAGTACAAACCCAGCTGGTATAGTTGCTTGGATTTCCTAACAAGCGATGAAGAGGGCTGGGTAGATAAGAAATGCTACGTACAGGGAGATCAGATGTGAACCTCTGCTGTATGGTGGTAATTTGTGAAGAAGTTCAAGTTGTGTGGTGTGGTTTGGCTTCAGAGTTGTTTTTGTACCTTCACCTTCCTGCCTTTTTTTCCTCTAGGATTCTCAGATTCTGTGTTCAGGCCATGCCTTTTTGCTGCTTGTGTCTTTGTAGTGTCCTGGTGCTTGTGATACTGTCCTCAGAATTAGGACTTGGCTCACATTACTGTGGCAGAGTCAGGAGTTGTCTTTCAGCTGGAAAAGTACCGAGTTTGATTTTTCCTTGAAAGAGATTGCGTTTTAAAGAGTCGGCTAATGGTGCCCTAACTGTTGTTTGCCTTCTTACAAAACTTAATTGTGTTCAAAGCTAGTGGGAAGGAGTAAGATGCTCACCCAGAACCTTCCATGTGCTGTTGGCTGAGGGGAACTGCCCAGGTGGCTGTAGGTGTTTTGGTTTGACTTGTTCCCACTGATGTCTAGCCTTCGGTTTGTGTCTAGCCTTCGGTTTGTGTCTCGCCTCTCGTGCTAGTGGAAGGAGACTGATAGAGAGAAAGGAGGAGTGATTCATGCCGAGGAAGGAAATTATCTCTTATCTAGGTTGTCTCTGTCTCAGTCCGGGCAGAGCTAACTTTATCCTTGAGAGGCTGCAAAGTTGGTCTAAAAAGTAAATATTTATTCTGTGGAGTGTCTGAAATTGATCTGTAATCCTGGTTATGGATGAGCAAGGAAGCTACACTTGCCTGTGTTCTCATGGCAGAGTGTGATTCCACCTGCAAGCAGAATAAAATCTTTGGAGGAGTGTAATTAAGAACTTGCTGATATCTGTGAAACCTTATCGACTAAGCAGGCCCACCTCAGTTATGATAGTAGATTTCGTAGGAAAGAAAGTGAAGCGGTCTAGCCCCTGGCTTCTCTATTTTCCCAGCACTGAGGTTCTTGGAATAGAGTCTGTTAACATACCAGCGCTACTCTTCATCTTGGAGAAAGTCACTGAAGCTTTGCTAAGTCAGCTGGGAGATCAAATACTTGGCAGTGTAGCTTTTCTTCAGTGTTGTATAGTAGAACACTTGGGGGAGCTTTTGTAGTACCAAGTGGAATGTTTCCATACCTGCTCCTTGAAAAACTAAGGTGGAAATTCAGCATGGGTTTTGTAAAGCCAACCTGCCCCTGCCTTGGTGGTTGCCCACAGTTCAGCAGGAAGAGAAAGAGAAACTGGCTGGGCTGGTGGGATATGCAGAAAGTGGAAAAATTGTATAAATGTTAAACCAGATGAACTTTGCTGTCCTATTATTATAATCTTTCTGGAGAAAGCTCTCAGTGGTAAGAGTGAGCCAAGCCAATTCTTGTCTAATTAGCCCCATACAATTAGATGGTATTTAGCCATATTTGGCTTGAGCTGTAAGTTCTTGTGTAGAACAGGGAGTTTGATGAGAACATGAAATTTGGATACCCAGAGTGACTATGTTGCAGTTAACCTAATCATTTAAAACCTTTTCATGCTCCTTTAGCTTCTGTCTTTAAAGGTCATTGAAATCTAGACCTGGGATGCCCTTTTTAGCCTTTGCACAGCATCAGTTAGTGTTCTGTGTTTGAGCACTTGCTAGTATTGGATATGAGAGGAGCTGCTTGGAGAGACTTTGTTGGAATTGTGGTTTATTTCCTACATTATTGCTTGACAGTAGTTCATACTCTCCTGTTTTTTAGGGAGATTGCTGTGGCTTGAACCATTGCTGCCAAGTGTTTCTCTACTGTATCTTAACCTCAGAATGACTTTTGCTGCTTCCTTGTATCCTTCTGCTTTCAGCAGAGTAGAGCTGGCTTAACCTGAGCACAATCCTAAGAGCTCCCTAACCCAGAGCTCAGCAGTGGCACAGATCATCTTGACCTAAGCCAAGCACATCACTTGGGCTTTGGTCCTGCATTGAGCTGTACATAAACCCGTTCTCCCTGCCCTCCTCTTGAAATGGGCTTTCTGTAGGCTTGGGATCTCTCATTGATGCCTTGGTTTCTTTGTCTTTTTACAGTGCCTCTTTTTTTTTTTTTTTTTTTTTGACCAGGTAAGGGATTCCTTTAGCTACCAGTGGTCGTTTGCATCTGCCGAGCATTCATTACCTGTCTGCTTATAGTGCTGCTACACCTGCCAGTTTTACATTGAACACGTTCCAGCTGCTGTCTGAGGAGGCTGTGTAGTTTGATAGGGTGTGGGATTAACCTGGTGTGTCTGGCTCTTTCAGAACAGGGCAGTGGGGCGGCCCAAAGGGAAGCTGGGCACTGCTTCTGCGGTGAAGCTTGCAGCTAATCGGACAACTGCTGGAGCCCGCCGGAGGAGGACGCGATGCCGCAAGTGCGAGGCCTGCCTGCGGACAGAGTGTGGCGAGTGTCACTTCTGCAAAGACATGAAGAAGTTTGGGGGACCCGGCAGGATGAAGCAGTCCTGCATCATGAGGCAGTGTATTGCAGTAAGTGTACCTCTGTTGCAGCTTGTGGGAAATTTCTTTCCTGTTTTCCTCTCTCTCTGTTTCCTGGTGACAAGGGTGGGGAACTGAGAACTCTGTCATGAGTAGTCTCAAGTGCATCAGACAAAGCAGTGTAATCCCTGCCCTCTCAGTTCAGATATCTTCTTCCCTCCACTTCTCATCTTCCCCAAACCTTAAACCAGAATGCTACTGAAACCTAGCAGTACATTTGGCATTCTCAGTAATATAGAAGTGGAGATTTTCAATATACTGGAAATTAGCACTCAAATCAACTGAGCTTTTGGAATTTGGGGAAGAAGTGGGATGTTCTGATTCAAAGTGAGAAGAGGCCTGTTTTGTTTGGATCTCTGAAATTCCTGATCAAAGCTACCTTATAATAATCTTTGTAATTTTAACTGCTTGAACAAATTAGAGAAAATGTTGAAATCTTCCAAGTTTTGGGCGTTGGTGGGCCCAACCTCAAGCTGCTCGAGATGTGAATTTCAATTTGTTTGCATATAGCAGAGGGTCTAATCCAGATGAGCCTAAGAGCTGTCAAGTCAGGATCTTGTTTTCCTCAGGGACTGAAAATGGTTTTCTGAGGATGAGCATGAGAACAGGGCAAGCAGACAGTCAAAGACTGTTTCCTGGGCTCCTGTGATATGTTGCTTAGAAGCTTCTTGAGTCATAAGTGATAGCTTTGTATTTAACAAATATTGACAGGTTAATCCATTAAGTTGTCCAAGCAGTTTTTGTATCCACTGCTTTCATGCTGACTGTTGTGCAGCTTCTCCTCAGGTCTCATGTTTGCAGTGCCCCCATTCAAGAATAGAAATCGGCTTCAGTTTTAATCTTAATTCTTTGGAAGGTCTTGTTTATGCTGTTGTTAAGGGTTTGGGCTTTTGTTGGTTTTCTTAAGGAATGTTGTTTATTCCTAACTGAAACATCACCCCATCTATACTCATTTCTCTCTTAACTCTTGTTACAGTCACTTTCGCTTAGGTTGTTTTGGTGGTTTTGTGTTTTTCCCTTTAATTCTGATGGGGAAACTGAAGTGGAGGCATTAAATGACTTGTTCTGACACTGATGAAAAACTGATAAGCACTTAAGGTTTCCAGTAGTTGCTCCTGGAAGCTCACTCCACGTTTTGTTCTAAGCCATGCACTGTTCTTGACATAGAGGATTGGATTCAGCTCTGCTGGGTCTTTCAGTAAAGTACATAGAATATCTACCTTTCCACAGAGTGATTTTGCAGCTCAAGTATCTTTTCTTTGAACACTTGATTTCCTGGAGTGTGACATGAATTGAACAGCATGGATGAAGAATTTATTATTCTCTAGGGGGAAGAAATAGTGAAATTGTGCTGCCTTTTTAGTGGAAGGATTAAATTAGGGCTGCAGTGTGCTTTCTTGTCCTGACTGATGAAGGAAGTGTTCGTACTAAGCTGTTTGACTCTTGATAGCACAGTGAGTCTTCTGGAGATGAACTGGATTCTTTTTGGGCTGATTGTAGCCATCTTCTTATTCTCTCTCTTCTGATGAAGAAGTGTTTTTCTTCTTGATACCTACAGCTTTATATCCAGAAGCCGTGCATAGAGCACAGGACTTGGTAGCTGAGATACTCCATTTCCTTGTCCCATCCTTCCATGGATTCAAGGCAACATCTTAGCCCTTTGTAGGTTCTTGTTGATGTAAATAGCAGGGAGAATGTTACAGACTTCCTTAGAACAACAAAAGCATGGAAAATGAGCAAGCTGAACTGTTGCAACTTTTAAGGGTGCTTTACATTTCTATTAGCAATCCTATTGTCTTTACTCTTGTTCATTATGTTTTCTAACAGCTGCAGTAGTGTAATACATTGTAGCACCTATCCATCAGCTTCCAGAAAAAAAAAAAAAGTCCTCAAAACACCAAAGCAAGGCTCTGTGCAAGTAATGATCCCTACAGTTCTGGGATTGTGCTTTCCTCTAGTTAATAACACTGACAATATTAACTAGACACAGGCTTTCATTAAACTGAGAAGCCTTAAGAGAGCCAGTACTGCTGATCAGAGAACAGGAAACTCCCCTGCATCACTAGCTCAATCAAGAAAGGAAACAGGAGTGCCTGAGACACTTGATGCTTCATTGAGTAGGTCTGAAGTGAGTGTGGGGCTCTGCTGGGAGGACAAGTAGTTACTAGCTTCAATTCCAGCCCACCAGTGGGACAGAGCTTGTTGGGGGACAGAGGAGATTCCCCAGACACACTTGCTTCCAGCAAGAAAAATAATTTTGCTCCTGGAGTGTTTGTTCTTGTGTGGGGATATAAATATTTGTTGTGTAGGAGATGAGATGCAAGTGGGCAGAACTTTTACGACCCTGAACATAATCTTTTTTTTTTTTTTTTTTTTTTCTGATTTACCTGCTGGTGGAATGGGACCCTGGGTATTCCTCTTCTGTGCTTGGAGGATGGGTGGGAATTAGATAGCATTTGCAAAATGCTTTTAAAATGGAACGTGGATAAGTACTGGCATGACAAAGCAGAGAAATGTTGCTGTAGCTGCTGTATCAGATGTTGGTGAGGGGCAACACACTACGCTGTAATGACTTAACTCCAGATAGGTTTTTCTCATCCGGAACCTGCCACAGGATGCAGTGTTACTGCACAGATTTCATTTGGTGTGCAAGTATGCATTTAAGGATTTTATTCACTCCAAATCTGAGAGATCCTTGCCATGGAAAAAACACATCTCTGCCTCTGGTTGCTTAATAGTTAAGGTCTTGCAACCTAACCGATTGTATTTCACCTTACAGCCAGCTTCTTAGGAGGATCTTCCTTTCCTTTCTTGTAATGAGGCTTATGCCTTACTGCCTCAACCCAGAAGTTTGTTACTCATTAGCACAAAGGTGCCTTTTTAATTAGACTGGCATTCAGTACTTTGACATTGGTGACAGACATGTGAGGTGCTGCAGTTCTCTCTCTGCCTCAGCAAAAGATGAAAAAACCTGCACTACTCACTTGTGATAGTTGCAGGCAAAGAATTCTCCTTTTAAGTGTTTGTGCAGTGATTTTGCAATGCTCAGGTTGGGAGCAGGGCCCTAGGATAATGGACTGTCAGTCAGGAAAGAAGTCTGTTCTTGATTCTGTTGTGGGCTTGCTGTGAGACCTGTATTGGGTCTCATAACATCTGTTTGCCCTGCTTGTAAAATAGGAGAGCTGCCAAATTGCTAGTCAGATTGTGAGCCTTAATGGATGTGAGTAGCGATGTTCTAGGTTGCTGCCTTCCCCTGCCATTGGACACCAATGAAGTGGCTTGCATGCCAATGGTTATGTCAGCTCACAGACTCAGGGGACCCACGAAAAAAGCACTTTCATCCATCTCTGGGATGCCACATGAATCTGCATTGCTCCAGGGAAGGCACTTTGATTCCATGACACATGTCCTGTGATGCTTGGTCTGGGCGCCCAGCCCTGATGGTTACCAGTTTTTCTTGCCTTTGTTGCTCTGATGGGCTGGAGCCTTCAGCAGTTTGCACAATTAATCCTGATTTATCTCCTCTTTTGAATGAGGATACTCTGAATGCACACTGAGTTCTGCTGTTCCATGTGTCTTCCATGTCCTGACTGAGACTTCTTTCTGATGTGTGTGTAAACAGCCGGTGTTACCTCATACTGCTGTGTGTCTGGTGTGTGGAGAAGCAGGGAAAGAAGACACTGTGGAAGAGGAGGAGAGCAAGTTTAATCTCATGCTAATGGAATGCTCCATTTGTAATGAAATCATACACCCAGGATGCCTTAAGGTGAGTACAAGGATATGATATGCATTGGAAACAACAACTGGATTAGTTATCGCCTTAATGTCAAAGTAGTGCAGAGAAATTTGAGAGCTTTCACATTTTCATCTTCAGAAACCTAAGTGAGCGAAGAGTTGGTGTGAGAGGCAGAATGACAGCTGTGGCACGTGCAGACCTGACTGGCAGAGGAGGGAGGCTCCTCTGATGGAAGCAGACACTCTTTCTTTGAGCACCCTCTGAAATTTGGGCGTGCAAATGTCTTCTGGGTTTTTTGTTTTGTTTTTCTTTCTTTCTTGGCTTCTTATTTAAGGAAGTGAGGAGTTTCAGTTGCACCAGGAGGCTAAAGAGGACAGGGAAATCTGCCTGTACCTTTGGAGGAACTAGTCAAAATCCCAGTATCAGTGGCCCCTTCCTGTGTCCTTCAGAGTACAAACAAGTAGTTTGATGATTGTGTTGGTCCAAACACAGATGTGCCAGGCTTTAAAGATGGTAAGAACAAATGTTGCAATAGGAAGACTCTGGCTCTACAGAGCAAACTGAGTGATTTTTTGGGGCTGCAGGAGCCTTGGCTGACTCAAGTCCTGCGAGAACCTACATCCTTTGCTGGTAACGAAAGTGTCATTTTTGGGCACGTCTTTGGGTATTAGCACTTAGAAGGCTTCTTTCTCCAGAGCTGGTTTGTTTCAGCCTATCAGCCATTTCCTGTTGCTGATTTGTTTATGGTTAAAATGATTTGCCCAAGCAAATATACGCTGACATGCCATGCCCCAGAAAGCAGCTTTTGGCTCTTCTGGGATCTCTGGAAGGAGAGGTATGTTCCTTATGCAGGCCTGGGGTGATGCTCTCCTGGCCTTTTATTTTTGTGCTGTACGCAGTACTGCAGCGAGCTCTGTGTCATTTATTAGAGCAGAAAGCAAGGAGCTGGCAAACCAGAACTGTGGTTGTCTCCCTGATTCATGAAACTGGTGCTCACAGCTCCTGCCACAGATGGCTCTGAAAGGGAGCTTTGCTTGCTTGACTCAGCTTAAAACAGGGCTTCGGGGGCTGGTGAAGCAAGGGGAGGAGCTGCTCGTTTTTCAGATGTACCTCAGTTTTGCCTTGTAGCTGCTTCTTTGCTGTTCCTGTCCTTCCTGAAAGTGCCCTGAGCTCCTCTATCTCTTGCTTTCCAGTGTCAGTGACACTTCGCAGCTCAGTCCAAAGGACACTATTGGTGTCTAATGACAGTTTGAGTGTGATTTCCTCTCCCCATACCACGTTTGGGACTGGTTGCACAGGATGTGGGTCAGATCTGTGAAATCAAGCGAGTGCTTTTTGTTCTTTTATGCACGTGTGGTGTTTTGAGTGCTGGTTTGGTAACGAGGAGCAGTGTTGTTTTGGGTGTTTCTGGAAATTAAGCAGTGGGAGATTTACAGTGTGCCTTGTGTGTCTTGTGTTTGAATTCCTCAATGCTTCTGTTGAGCTGAAATGGTGGGGAAACTGGTACTGTTTATTGACTGAGACAAAAGGGCACTGGTAGGATTTCAGAATCGTCTTGGAAGGCGAGATGAGGCACAGGGGAACAGCAAAGGAAAATGGAGCCTCTTCCTTGGATCCCTCCTTGCTTTTTGTTCCCAGATTCCATGATTTTCTGCAAGACAAAACTCTTGTTGCTGTGTTTACTTGTTGCTTAAGCCCTTGATGTGGTCTTAAACCCAGAGGATGGAGCTCATAAATAGTCCTTGTGGGAAGCATCTTTGAATGTAGACACAGCCCCAGGGCAGCTGCTTGGCTGTCCAGCAAGAGAAAGTCCCTTCCTGTCTTCCTGGGTGAACAGGCAGCAGTGCATGTGAACTGCCAGTCATCTCCAGTTAAATGTGTGGTGTTTTTGGGGGAGACTGGAATAAACTGGATCAGTGAAGAGAAGGCTTATTCCCACGTGGAGTGAATTTCCCCCGGACACATCTCCAAAGTTGTAGAGTGGTTTGGCACATGGAGTGGCTAATTTGTACTTGAGAGCAGGTTGTTCATGGTTTGAAGTCTATCCTCTTGCAGTTTTCTTATTTGGCTGTATGTGTTTGTGGTGGATTTTCTCTATGATAAAACAGCATCGGGGGATGACATCTTTGAGAAGATTAAGGGTAGCTTGGGTGCTGATACACTTGGAGCTTTGAGGGGTTTCTGTGGGTACCTCATGCTGGGGGAGCCGTGGATACCAGAGCATATTAGGTGCTTGTGTTGGAACTTTGCTTAGGACAGCCAGGGTGTTCCATACTCTGAGAAGTGTCATGGGAGATTTCTGACACAGTTATTTCACTGAGAATGCAATACCAACATAAATGCTCCTTGTGCTGGAGAGTTTCTTCCAAGAAGGATCTTGATGCGTGTTCTGCAAGCACAGCATTGCTTCCAGAGGGAGCTAGTGAGAGTGTGGGAGGGATGTTATATTGCCTTTTGTTGTTAGAGTGTTTGAGTTGCACCAGTAGTGGTTAATTTTTCTTGCTATGTCATAAGTTGCTGGTGATGTTGGTTGGCATGTGTGGGTGCAGTGTCCGATGCTGCTTCTTTAAGGAGAAGGGGTTTGTTTTCCCCAGGAGGAGCCTGCTCATTCTCATTGTAGGTGGATGTAGTGATAATGATGGATAAGGTGGATGTTTAAGGGATTTGTCAGAAGAGCGGGAGTACAATTCCCTTTGCCAGCACAGCTGCACTGCTGCTTGTGGCTCCGGCTCTGGTGTGTCTTGCTGCCTGTGTCATTTCAGCCTTACCACTGCCAGAATTTGTGGCTGTCACTTGGCAATGTCAGATCAGCGTCCTGGGAGTTCAATAGTCCTCAGCAAGAAGACTTCATGGTAGTGTGGTTTGCAACTTAGACTTTCTGAATTGCTGACCTTGTGCTGCAGGTTGGTGTCTGAAGTTGCCCCATGCTGTAGCTTGGCCGGCCACCCACCCACTGGTTGTAACCAACACTCAGAACTGGCTCTTACCCAGCCCAGAAGGCTTGGGATGATTTGGTGGCAGGTTTGTGTGTGTCTAATTAGTTTGGTTACAGTTCCTCACATCTGTTCTGTTCCTTACACTTCATAGAAGGGACAGAGCTGTAATGCTTTCCCTTCACTAGCATTTGTTCTATATTCAGTGCGGGAACTAACTTGTTCCAAACTTGGGCCTGGGCCAGGAATTGTTCCCCTGAGGCAGAGATGTATACAACAACTCCTGGAGTATCTTACACCTACCATGGGAAAGAAAGTTCAAAGGCGTGCAGTTGTGATAAACCCAGTATTTAAATTCTGCCCACTTCATTTACTCATTTATTAACTCCAGAAGACTTGCTGAGAGAGACTGACATGTCATCACTCTGGCTAGATGGTGAAACTAGACTGGCTACTGTCTGGCTGGAGAACCTGAGGAAGCAGCTCCCTTAAACCCAAGGGCTTGCTCCAGCACTGCTGGTGCCTTTCCACTGAGCTGAGAGGAGAGGAGGAAACGCTTCAGAAACATGAAAACTCTGCAGATCTCTGTCCCTGCCTGTTTCAGCAGCAGTCTCCTGCTACTGTGCTGTTGATGCCAGTGCCCAGCTATTTGTCTTGACAGCAGCATGTTTTCGTTGTCTACAATAGTAATGATTTAGTGTGTTGTTTTTTTTTTTAATTCCCCCCCCCCACAAGGGTTTTTTTCTGCATATAAAACAACCCTTAGACATGAATGTTCCATCAGAGAGAGTGTGTGTGTGTGTGTGTGCATGGAGGGTGTTCTTAGTGTAGCTCTACTGTTCATCCTCAGTTCCATTCAAACAAGTGTCTTTTCAGAAACACCTGTCTCCTGTTTGGAAAGTCCTGTGAGCTCCCGTATGGGGATTCAGAAACCAGCAGCTTCTCAGCTGCACAGGGCAGGGCTGTGCTGCTGCTGCAGTATAACAACACTGAGTGTGCAGCTTCTCTTTCCAGCAGCACAATGTCACAGTCTGAGAGGCAGTGAAGGAGTAGGAAGGATTTCTTTGGGCTAGCTGGGTGACTGTGGGTGTGAGAAAGCTTAAAAATGCCTTCGTGTGTCCAGGCTCCTGAATGAAAGTGCCTGTTCTCAGCTGACTTGGCAGCCACCATTTTCATTGGCACATGGGCTTGAGGACTGGAGGCATAGGACTGCTAGTTCTGATCCATAAAGAAAAATATTTTAAGGAACACTTGATTATAGTGCAGGGTGCTTGGCTTCTAAAAATGCCAAACAGTATTAATGCATGGGAAAAATCCCATCCTGTTAAAAGATTGGATTGTGATGTGCTCTGGAGGAGGATGGGACTGGGCTTTGCAGGTAAGTGGTGTGGGAGGACGTTTGGACACAGTGTGATCACAGTTGTGGGCTTGGGGTGTTTTGGTTTGGGTGGGTTTTGTTGGTTTGTTTTTTTGCAAGAGCAGAATATACCCTGTGTTAATCAGAATGGTGGCTGACCTTCACAAAAAGCCCAGGCCCTGAACTCTTTGTTAGATACCAATTTGGCCAGCATGCTTTCCTCCTCTGGTGACATCACGAGCAGGGGAGTTGTGCGTGTCCAGGGGCTTGCTCAGCAGCACCGGGAGGATGGTGTAGGACCTGCTGTGCTCTGCCTCTCTTTTCTGCAGCACTTGGGAGGGCAGCAGTCGCTCAGAGATAGGTGGACTGTGCAAAATGCCCCTGAATGATCAACCTGGAGCCTTCTGCAGCTTTTTGTAGCATGTTGTGAACCGAGCTGTGCCTCTCTCACCAGGTGAAGGAATCAGATGGTGTGGTGAATGATGAGCTGCCGAACTGCTGGGAGTGTCCAAAGTGCAACCATGCAGGGAAAACTGGAAAAGTGAGTTTACTGGGAATAAGTGGTACTGGAACAACACAAAAAATCTGTGCCATTCCCTCTGGCTTGTGGATAGAATTTAGCCCACTAACAGCTTTTGATTTTTGTGCTTAATTCAGTTGAGTTGAAGGAAATAAGCTGATGGCTTCCTGTTCTTTAATAACTGTTGTATACTTGCTCCTCATGCCAACACTTCACCCAGAACCTGGGGAATATTTAGGTTAGTTTTGTGCACTGATGCATGTTAATGTCTAAAATGAAAATACTCCTTTAATAAAATCCAGAAGCAATTTTGCATAACCTGAAGTGGCTGCTGGAGCTGATGAAATATTCTTGCTTTGCAAACTGAGCCAGACACTTGCAAGTCCATAGTTCCAAAAATAGCTTTATGAAGGTTGAAACTGCTTTATTCTAACTCCTCACTAATCATTTTGCCTGCTGCGAAGTGGTTATTAACCCACCAATGCTGGATGCAACTTAAACAAAGAACTGAGAAAGGGGTTGGATATAAAGTTTGTTTGTGTTTTGTGTCTCTTTGGCGTACAAGCAAAAGCGCGGACCAGGATTCAAATACGCGTCCAATCTCCCGGGCTCGCTGCTGAAGGAACAGAAAATGAACAGAGATAACAAGGAAGTAACAGATGCTGCAAAAAGGAAAGGGGATTGTGAGGAAACTCCCAGGAGGAAATCAGAGGAACATTCCAAAAAGACTCAAGTTGACTCAATACTGAGGAGAAAATCAGACGAAGTGCATCTGTGGAGGAAAAGGAAATTCGAGAAACCCCCAGAACCCACCATGAGAAAGCGGGTATGGCAGACCTCTCGTGTGCTTACACAGATGTGCATGGGCTGGCTGGGGCTGGTGTCTCTTGCCTTCTGGCTTGTAGATCATCTTGAAGTCTCAGAAATTGAGATGTTTTGCCTTCCTTTCTGCAAACTGCTAGTCTGACAGGACGGTAGTTTGAGCAGTGGCACTTGGGTTGATGTTCAGAGGCTGAAAACGCTGTGGCTGTTGTTCTGTTCGAAATACTGGAAAACCCTCTTTAACTGAATAGTCTTTTACAAGATGTTTGTAGTGACAAGGTGAGAATGAATTTTTCATGGACAGTTTTTCCTCTCTCCACCTGGTGGCGCACGGCAGCTGGATTTGAGGCTGTTCAGGGACCTAAAACACTCAAAACCCATTGAAGTGACCTTTAGAAGTGACACTTTCTGTACCCTGCAGAGAGGAGGAGCTGCTCACAACAGCGACATAGACAGCTTTTCCCTGAATCTAGCAGTCAGAACTTCGGGACCAGGCAGGGACACTGCGAATTGTCATGTGGATTGCAAAATATGGTGCTTGGGGTGTACAGAAATACTGCTTTTCAGAGGTAGAAATGAGGACTCGGATTTAATGTGTCTCATGAGGACTGAAGGCTTTAAAACCAGATACAGTGACTAGTTTTGTATTGCATGTGTAGATGGTGAGGAGTGACAGGCAGCCTGCCCTGCAAGGCTTGACAATGAGAACACTAAAGTATGGTAAGCGTAGGGACTGGGGTTGCTTTGGTGGAGTGAGAGCAGAATTCCCAGTACCAGTTTATGCCTATCTGCTTTCTGGCCATGCTTTCCTTTCCCATCCCTCTGGACTCGCTGCAGTGTTGACGGATGGCTTGAACTGCTCTATATAAGCCCCACAGTGTCTGAGGAAGGCACTGTGCGTCACCACCAAACCTTCATCAGACAGCACAACAAGTGTCCTGTTTTGGGGTTTTTACTTTTCTTTCTTCCAACAGCTAAAACTTGGAAAAGAAGACAAACTCTTCAGGAAGAAGGTACTTTGCCTTTTTAATAGATGTGTTCTCAGTCCTTTTAATCCCTTCTCCTCATTGAGCCGAACGGTGAGCCAGTTTCTCTATCAGTCATGTCCTTGTGTCACTGCAGGCGTTTTTATTATCCCATTTTCATCCTGAAATTACAGAATCTCTCTCATGGAAGCTTGATGTTCCAGGATAGTTTAGCAGCAGTGTCTGGTTTGGTATTTTCTGGTGTCCCGTATTAAAATACAGCAGCAAGCTGTGTTTTGATGACCTAAGGAACAAAATTCTACTTCTCTACCAATATTTTGCTCTTCCTGTGTGGCTGAATCTTGGCCTTTGCCACACAGCCCCTCAGTGATCTATACCACAGCATGTCCGTGGAGTCCCCACTGACACCTCTGGGAGCTAGGGATGACCTGGCACACAAGTGCCAATTCCCTCTCACAATCTGGCACAATAACAGAAGTCTGACACCTTTAAGCACTCCATATGAAGGGTGCTGCAAGCTGCGAGTAGTCTGATGTAATTTTTTTATTCTAACCTGTCATTAACTTACTGTGACCTCTCACTTTGTTATATGTTAATTTAAAGACAGGGTGATCAGCTTTCTCTGCTGTGCACCACAGTCCGAAGCATGGGAACACATCCACTGACTTGATCCAATTAGTTTGTTGTACAAGCACAAACCTTGCAATGTAACAAGTATGTTCACAGCAGTTCACTTCTGCTTGCCAGTCCAGGTCTCTTCTTGTTAAAGATATTTCACTTTAGCATTTGGTGTCTTCTCTCTTGCTTGTAGCGATCAGATGAAACTTGAAGCCTTCCCTGGTCTTAGTTTCTAAGTCTCTCACACTTCTGTCTGGTGTGCATCAAAGAGAAGTTTGATGAATAAGAGCAAGTGAAGTGCAGCTTGCTATTGGGATCAGTGGCTGAGGCAGGGAAGAAGGTGCCA
>WBNM01032317.1:0-16419 GCA_013399055.1 Ramphastos sulfuratus | reverse complement strand
TCTCTGGAGCCTTTCCAGCCCTGTCTGGATGTGTTCCTGTGTGACCTGAGCTAGATTCTGTAGTCCTGCTCTGGCAGGGGGGTGTACTGGATGATCTCCAGAGGTCCCTTCCAAGCCTTAACACCCTCTGAGCCTGTAAGTTCCATATCTTAGCACTACCTCATGGGCTGTTTGCCCACAACCCTTCTGTTCTCACACCAGTGCTGCACTTGCAGAACCAACACTAAGCTCATCTGTGTCAGCCTCCTGCTAACCACACATAGTAGTGTGGTGTGTGCTTGGTCAACATGAAAAGCTTTCAGCTTAGGAAACTGTGACAGCAGAGAGCTACAGAGAGAAAGAGAATGGTTAAATTATACAATATCATTTTGCTTTTTTTTTTTTTTAGCTAAACAGCTGTCTTATATGGAAAATTTCAGCCAAAGAGAGCTAAGCAAACTGCAGAGTTGACTGAAAGGTGCACTGGCCAGATGAGGCTCTAAGTCTTCCCCTAACACCCTGTGATCCTGTGCAGTGGCATTTTACTGATAGTGAAAAACTTTACCAGCACATGAACATGAACTGAACTGACAAAGGCCAAATGCTGCAGATTCAGCTCAACCCAAGGCAATGGCAGAGCTGCTTCCATACAGCACAACGAGCAAACATGCACCACTTCAGATCTTGAGCAGCTGCTGACACATCCTTTTTACCTTCCTTTGCTGTAAGAAGAGAAGATACAGAATGAAGCCAAATTTTCTTACAGCCATGCTGGGTTACTATTCAGAAACAGTGTGAGGGAAGGCTACAAATTAGTAGGCACTACCTAGAAACCACTCAGGTATTTTTGTTTGCAGATGCTTTTTAGGTACCAATTCAACAGCAGTTTAGTCAAAATCATTTTATTAAAGAGTTTCTGTCACAACAAGCTCAAAATAACACATGCTGCAGAAAAGAAACTGGGTGAAAAAAGAGTCCAAACAGAAACAGGACTGTTTTGAAGGCATCCATCAGTAGAAACTTCTGCCAACAGGTGCAAATTCTGTCAGCGCAACGGAGAAGAAACCTCAGCCAAGCAACCTGCTGGGCAGGACTTCTCTTTATGTGGAGCAGTTAAATCACATAGGGCACAATTTTCCATGGCTGCACAGGCCCCAGTGTTATTTCTCTTCAATAATTAGCCCCAGCACAGGTTTGGGGTTTTTTGTTTCCCCCATTGTGAGTACTAACAAAAACAAATTCCCCTTGACAGCTTAACAGAGCAGTAATATCTATTACATACATGATAGGTGTTGGACTCATGCAGCCTCCTCACTTACATGATTTCATTTATTTCTGTGTTTGTTTATGTATTTATTTATGTATTTCTTTGTATATTTATGTATTTATTTATGTATTTATTTATGTATTTATCTATTTATTTATATATTTATTCCTTGATGTATTTATTTCTTTCTTTCTATCTCTTTATTTCTTCATTTTCCACTTTATTTACTCAAGAAACATTATAAAAAAATAGGTTTGCAATTTTCTTGTCTTCCTCACTCCCTTGTTAGCTTCTCATCACCTCAAGGCAAAGACAGTTTTGGTGTTGTTTTTTTTTTCTCCGGTAGACAATCTAATTTGGCAATAAATCTGCCCTAATTCTTAACCTCTTTGTTGTTGTTGTTGTAAATCCATGTAGAAAATAAATGCAAACTCTTTATACAAAGAAAAAACCAACCCAACAAACCCAAGAGCAAATAACTTGTACCTCTATAAAAGGGGATTCACTACCTTTAGTTTTTATTCTCATGGCACATACTTTATAGTTTCACAACAGCATATTTAATTCCCATTTAGTTGTTGTTTAAACCCCACCCCCACCCCCCAAACTGTGTTGGTGAATGGAAGAATGTGAGTTACCATAGGGCAGCTGAGTCATGCATTAAGCAATTCATGTTCTTTATCAGTCTTCCCCACAGCATCAGGATTGGATAAGGGGTCAAGGTCAGCAAAGAGGCTGAACCAGGCAGTCAGGTCTTTAGGATTCTTTGTGGGTTCTGGAAAAAAAAAAAAAAAAAAAAAAAAGGAAAAAAGAAAAAAAAGTACAGAGTTGTGAAGTATTTGAAAGCAAACCTGAGTGAGGTCACACAAATGCCATGCAATTGTTTCATTTATTACTAAGGGCAGTTCTGACAAGGCCAGCAGAAGGAGTGATGGCATTTTAAAACACTGCAGAAGATGAGGCTTTAGTAAGAAGGGAGGTTTTACATCTGCCTGCCTGCCTGGTTTGTATGGTGCCTGCCATGAGGAGCACAGGAACACTTTAATTAAAAATAGAAACAACCTTGCTCTGCTCAGCTTTGTTTCCTGAGGGGTATTTTATTTGTGTGTGCCCCTGCACGCCTTCAAATAAAGGAAAGGCAAAGTGAGGGCAAATTTTACCTTCAGCTTGTCTTACAGGACTGAATTCCTTTGCCTAAATCCAGCTCATGTGACTGTTGTGTCCCTCCTGTATAGGACCACACAGGGTCATTACTTATCTGGGATGAAGTTCTAATGGGAAGGTACTGGCTGGAGGGTGCGGGGAGGGGTGGATGTTTGATAGCCAGTCCCAAGTACAGCTTCTAGTATTAGGGTGTATCTTTTGGTGGAGATAAAAAAGGGTATTGGAGCTAGCAGCAGCTGCTCTACTGCATTTATGTGTCTATATTGGCACACAGCTTTCACAGAGGTCTCCTGTCCTCTGTTCCAAGTTAAAGCAGTGACAACTCTGGCTGCTATGAGGGTGCAGCACCGCTCGCTTTGGGTTTTGTGTAACATAAGCCAGGCTGCTAGTGAAATAAGCTGTGCTCTTCCACTCAGACAGGTGATGTCACACAAAAACATTCTTTGTGACACAAGGAATTGGTGGACTAGGCTCTGCTTGGCATCACTTGAATCTTGGTGTCTGCAGGGCTGAGGTTATCTGTCACTTTCACAAGCACAAGGTGGCCGAATGCTGTTCCTTTTGCTGGCGAAGGTACCGCGCTCATTTCCAAACCAGTTTCTGAAACACCCTCACCCTCTTATTTTCTGTTCAGCTGAAAAAATATCAGTCTTTTAATTCTGGGAGGCAGAGGAGGAAGGAATATTTTCCTTCTTGCTCCTTTCTCCTGCACTCAACATCTTTGACATAGCATCTGATTAAGTGAGGTTGCACAGAATAGGCTACAAACCAGGGGGAAAGGACTCAACATGTTCCGGTTCACTTCTCCACAAAACCCTGGTCAAAATCAGCAGGGCTTTGTCTCAGTAGATGGCAAGGACTAAGCACTCTTGGCTCCATTGCAAGAAGTGAATTAAGTCTCAAATAGATGATTACTGATATGATGCAAGTTATCAGCAAAGTTTGCAATTAGGGCTCTTCTTCCTTACCAGCAGAGTGAATTTTAGCCACAATGTCCTCCTAGTGCTTCAAAACACTGTTTAGCTCAGACAAAGTGCATGCAGATGCTCTTCTGTGTGACTCAAAATTAAAGTAGTAAAAGAAACTGTAGTTTCAGCTCCCTCATTATATAGTAAATTACTCTTTTGGCATACTACTAGCACTGAAGATGGTATGAAAAAAAAAATAATGCATGCACATATCATACACATAATTAACGCTGAAACAGAGGAACCCATGAGTGATTCTTGACATGCAGCTACTACCAAAATAGGTTTTTATTATGCCAGAGCAACTGAGAAGCCTGGACAGGTACAAGAGGCACAGCTAAAAAAAGGAAAAAGCAAAGCAGTCTTTTGTTTAGGTATGGACTTAAAGCTTAAATTATCTCTGACAACCTCTTTTCACTCCTTCCTCCCCATTGTCAGGAGAAAGCTAGGAAGTAGGACATAAAATTCAGAATATCTCCTCTTCTTTTTTTTCCCCTCATTAGGAAATCAATTCCTCCTGTCTAACACAGCATTAAGAGCTGAATGGGCACGAGGTTTTGTTGTGAAAATGACTGTATTGAAACATCAGTAGGACATCAAGACAAGACATGAAGTGTATCACCTTTCACGGGCGTCTTGTTAGCATTCACATTCAGGCTGTCTGGTTTCGGCGCTGGCTGCGGTGCAGGCTGTGGGCTCACACTGTGAGCTGCCCATCCTAGAATTGAAGAATACAGCAGCATGAGTGTGAAGAATGCCTTTAACTCCAGCACCCCATTGTCTGGCAGCACAATGCACACATCAGAGGAGGGAGCAGAATAGGATGGTTGTGGCTGTTTCCTCACACACACACAAATCAGCAGTCAGATGCTGCAGACAAGCAAAACGTCCTTAAGAAGAGAATAGCTGTGGATCAGTTTCACCATCTCCAGATTCAGGCAACTGTAACCTTTTCAAACCTGGTTTAAAAAAAAAAAGAAAGACTATTTTTTCTTGTTCTTGTTCCTTTGATCTGATCACAGTGAATACTTATTCACAGAAAGTAAGATTGATCAAATCAGAGAAGGTTATTGCTTATATTTGGCTAAAAAATATCACAGATATTGACCATTTTTTCCCTGCCTTCCTTTATTTTTACACTTCCAAAGACTTTTCATCTCATCAACTATTCAACAACAAAAAAAGATACCCTAATTTTGTTTTGTTTTGTGTTTTCCACTTAATTTTGAAATGGTTCATTCTGAACAAAATCTTTTTTTTTTTTTTTTTGCTGAACCCTTTAAAGAATGAAATTCAAGATGCACTACTTTGAGTTCACTTAAAACTAGGTTTTAACAGAACATTTCCTTTGTTCTTCATTTGAAAGGCTCTTTCTCAGCAGGGAGAGGGTGACAAAGCAGGAAAAAGTGAAACTAGATAGTCACAATTTATTTTATTTTATTTTAATCTTATGTGCATATTCCATAGCCACAGAAGAGTAATGGTAAATGCAGTTCATGGAGGACCTAGGCTGGCAAAATGAACTAGGGGTGAGGTATGATGATGGAAACACACTAGGAAAAAAACCAGAGCATTTTTATCCCTGGCTTCAGATATTGAAATTTCTTGTGCTTTGTCACATGCTTGAGGCTGTATTTCTAGTTTCAAGAAATCTCCCTGCAGTGAGGTCTGATCAATAATGCACCCATCTCAGGGAGCTAGTGCATCTAGTTCTGCAGGATCACCAACAGGATAATCATCTGTGCACACAGCATTTTCCTCAGGCACTCTTTTCTTTCCCTACAAAACCATGCTCACACCATTTTCTACCCTCTTTGTCACAGAATGGCTCAGCATGGAAGGGACCTCTTCTACAACTTCCCTGCCCTGGGCAGGGACGCCTCACAACTAGACTTGGCTGCTCAAGGCCTTCCTCTCCTTACCTCTTCCCCTTTTGAGAGCCCTGTCAGACACTGATACCCCACCCAGTGCACTGGCATCTCTTTGCCCTTCCTCTCTCCATTTTTCCCCTTTTGAGAGCCCTGTCAGACACTGGTATCCAGTGCCCTGATATCTCTTTGCCCTTCCTCTCTCCATTTTTCCCCTTTTGAGAGCCCTGTCAGACACTGGTATCCAGTGCCCTGATATCTCTTTGCCCTCCCTCTCTCCATTCTTGCCCCTTTTGAGAGCCCTGTCAGACACTGGTACCCAGTGCCCTGACAGTTCCTGTAACAGGCAGGTAAGTCACATAAACCCTTCCTTTCTCTAACAGATTATTCTCATCACTTTCTGATCTTCCCTTGACTATAAAAGCTCTGAAGCCAGAGCTGTGTTATTAAAAAGAGACAAGAAGAGTATTTCTATAAAATCCCATGAATTAGGAAGGAAATCTAAAGCCACAAACATCCTCTGTATTGCTAAGGAAGCAAACCAAAACCTTTCAATGTCTGGATGCAGAGGGCTCACAGGTACTTGTTCCAGGAATAAAGGTGGCTGAGCCAGCCTGTGTGCCCCCTGAGAATGAGATTTTACAGTTTGGCCTCTTAAACAAGCAAACTTGAATCATAAATGATGAAAAGCATGGCACTAATGCTTCAGCCTGGTATTTTGTCAGGCTGTATTACAGAGGAGAAGGCCAGAGGATGTTACAGACAGCTACTGAAAACTTTGATGCTTTGGGGCTTTGTAGCTGTAGCACCAGAAAGTGGTTTTGTATGTCAGTGGATAATTCAAGCAGCTTAAGCAAATAAGGCCAAATCCTGATTTCATGGAAATGAGTGGGAGGGCTGTCTGGAAACTCTCTCCCAGTGACTTCAGTGAGCTCAGGAGTTGGCTCCCTCAGACCTCACTGATGCTTGGTTACGCTGCTGTGTCTGACTGGCAGACAAGAGAGTGAACGCCACAGGCCAGCTAAATCTTTGGAGCTCTTCTTTTGAGTCTCTGGACCAGGCTTGGTTAAGTGGCATGGCCCCGAGAGGTGCTGTGGTCTGCTTCTCTGTTCACTGAAATGCAGGTGGCTCAAGAACCACTTGGGAAGCAGAAAGAACCTAACAACAGCTACAAAAACATCCAGGCAAAAACAGCTCCCGAGACCGCGTGAGGCTTCAGTAATGAACTCGCTCATCTCTGAAAGGCTGACACAAAATCTTTATTAGACACTTTTGTGAGTTATGTGTTCAGTGGCCACTCACAGTGAGCTACAGAGAACCACTCTGCCTTGCAAAGAAACAAACTGCAGCCTGTCAGTTTGAAAGCAGTTGTTGGTCATAAGCCTGTCCTGGTTTGCCTGCCCACAGGATGGCTTTGTTATGTGACTAGACAAAAGAGTATTGCCAAGGCAGTGAGGAAACCAAAGAGCTTCCTCTTCAGCTGGCATCTCCAAATGTTAGCACAGTGAAATGGAGGAAGGGAAAGGGTGAGCTGCACATCTCCTTTACCAACTGCAATACAGAGGGAAGACAAAGCCCTTAGTGGGATCACAGAAACATCCAGATTGGAAAAGTCCAACCTAGAACCCTACTCTACAAGGCTCACCCTAAACCATATCCCCAAGCACCACATCCAAACGACTTTTAAACACACCCAGGGTGGGTGACTCCACCACATCCCTGGGCAGTTCATTCCAGTGCCTGACCACTCTTGCTGGGAACAGACTCTTTTCTACTGTCCAATCTAAACCTAGCCAGTGGCAGCTTGAGGCCATTCCCTCCTGTTCTATCTCACTAATTACCTGTGAGCAGAGCCCAGCAGCAGCCTCTCCACAATGTCCCTTCAGGTAGCTGTAGACAGCAATGAGCTCTGCCCTCAGCCTCTTCTGTTTCACACTAACCATGCCCAACTTCCTCAGTCTCTCCTCATAAGATTTATTCTCCAGGCACTTCCCCAGCCTTTTTGCCCTCCTCTGCACTCACTCCAGCACCTCCACATCCCTCCCTCAGTCTCTTCTCATAAGACCTATTCTCCAGGCCCTTCCCCAGCCGTTTTGCCCTCCTCTGCACTCACTCCAGCACCTCCACATCCCTCCCTCAGTCTATTCTCATAAGATTTATTCTCCAGGCCCTTCCCCAGCCTTTTTGCCCTCCTCTGCACTCACTCCAGCACCTCCACATCCCTCCCTCAGTCTCTTCTCATAAGACCTATTCTCCAGGCCCTTCCCCAGCCGTTTTGCCCTCCTCTGCACTCACTCCAGCACCTCCACATCCCTCCCTCAGTCTATTCTCATAAGATTTATTCTCCAGGCCCTTCCCCAGCCTTTTTGTCCTCCTCTGCACTCACTCCAGCACCTCCACATCCCTCTTGTAAAGAGGTGCCCAAAACTGAACACAACACCCAAGGTGTGGCCTCACCAGAGTGGAGTCTAAAGGGACAATCACCTCCCTGCTCCTGCTGGCCACAGCATTTCTTATGCAAGCCAGGATGGCACTGTATGAATAAGTAAAGGAGGCCATAAACATCAGGCTGGAGAAAGCTCTCTCTGAAACAGTGGAAAGGAAAGCAAACTACTGAGCTATACCTGGAGGAAAATCCAAAAGATTTGCTGAGAGCATGCTTTGTTTCTAGTGTATATCCACACACACATTTATATGTATTTTAAACCAGCACCTGGTAGTCTTAGAGCAATTCAAAGTCCCATTGTGCTACAGCTTGCCTATAAATACAGCCAGAGAACACTCTGAGCTGGGAATTCCTGACTGTAACAGTTTATAACCTGCACAGCATTGTGCCTGTTTTACAGATTAAGATCTAAGGCAGGGAGAAAACAAAGCCCCAAAGATTTATGAGCGTGCTTAACATAAAATAAGTAAGTAAATCCCACTGAAGTTAATAGAAAAGCTAATGTGCTTAAGGTTGAGCATGTGAGTTTTAAGAATCTTTATGGTCTCAAGGCCAAAATTCACACAGGAAGTATGCAACATCGAGGCTCCAGTGTAGCACCTCACACTGATTAATTATTAAGCAATCCTACCAATTAGGGAGGGAAAAAAAAAAAAAAGGTGTAGGAGATGTAGAAATATCCATAGTTGATATATTTTAATACTCCCAACTTGTATGCTTAGCTGTGTTTATACTGCAGTCAGTATATAATTATATATATATATATATATATAAAGTCTCTATTCCCAAATTCATTGGGAAGATCAAATTATGAAAGAAGTGCTGTGCAGGAAAATGAAATGCAGTTCAAGATTAAAGCTGAGATTCCACAAGAGCTAAAGCAGACAGAATTCCACCCTCTGGTAAAAAAAAAAAAAAAAAAAAAAAAAGAAAAGAAAAAAAAAATCCTCAACAAAGGCAAACAGCCTATGAAAGTTAGCTGAAATAATGCATTTTGCTTAGCAACTAGGGTCAGCTGCTTAGCCTGAAGTATTTGAAGGGGGCCTGCAAGAAAGTTGGGGAAGGGCTTTTTACAAGGGCTTGTAGTGATAGGACAAGGGGGAATAGTTTGAAGCTTGAGCAGGGTAGATTTAGATTGGATGTTAGGAAGAAATTCTTGACAGTGAGGGTGGTGAGACACTGGAAGAGGTTGGCCAGGGAGGTTGTGGGTGTGAAGCTCCCTGGGCAACCTGTGCCAGGGTCTCATCACCCTCACTCTATAGAAATTTCTTCCTCACCTCCAGTCTCGGTCTCCCCTCTCCCACCTCAGAGCCTTTGTCCCTCATCCTCTCACTCCCAGCCCTTGTCCCTCCCCAGCTCTCCTGCAGTTCCTTCAGCTACTGCAAGGCTGCTCTAAGGTCTCCCTGCAGCCTTCTCTTCTCCAGCCTCAACTCTCCCAGCCTGTCCCCACAGCAGAGCTTCTCCAGCCTCTGAGCATCTCTGGAGCCTCTCCAGTAGCTCCAGGTCCTCCTTGTGCTGTGTTCCCCAGAGCTGGAGGCAGTGCTGCAGGTGAGGTCTGAGCAGAGCAGAGGGGCAGAATCCCCTCCCTGTGCTGCTGCTCTGCCTGCAGCCAGCACACAGCTGCCTCTGGGCTGCCAGTGCTGGCTCCTGGGCACTTTGGCACCAACTGGCACCCCCCAAGCCCTCCTCCTGCAGGCTGCTCCAGAGCCTTCTCCTTGCCCAGCCTGGACTTGTACCCTGGAGGTGTTCAAGGTCAGGCTGGGTGAGGTCTGGAGCAACCTGGTCTAGGGGAAGGTGTCCCTAGCCATGGGAAGGAGGGTTGGAATCAGATGATCTTTAATGTCCCTTCCAAGCTAAACCATTCCATGAATCTATGAATCCCTGACTTTTCAAATGCCAGTATATTAATTACCAGGATCTCCTACCAAACCCTTGGAAATCCACCTGAAAACATCAACATATTTTATTACTCCAGGAACAGATTTATTCCTAATTAAGAATGCCACATTGACTAGAGTGGAGTTTCCATTCCCAGTGCTCCCTGAATGCAACACATCTGAGCTGTGATTTTGAGGTCCCAGCAGCACAGCCCATGTCAGCATCTTGTGCAAAGGAGGAAAAAAAATCAATCCCATAATATTTCTCTTGCTATTTTCAGTAATTTCCTTGAAATCTGCTTTATGTCTCTGTATCAAGTAAAGGTTTTTTTCATGGTTCCTTTCCCCCTCCTTTCAATAGATACTGCTTCTGCTCACAACCTGTTTAACTTGGCAAGGCAGTGACTAAATCTTCTCATGATTTTTTGAGGTCAAATCCCTTTATGAGGATCTTTTATGAGGTCAAATCCTACACTCTTCCAGCCCCTCTTCACTCTTCATACTTACATCTGCATGTACCTCATCACAAAAACACATCTAAAACTGCATCATTGCAAATGTCTTTGCACTTCCCATCTAAGCATTCAAGTCAGTAAATCCATCTATCTTGCTTTAGGGTAGTAACTGCATTAATTAGAAGGTAAAGTTGACTTTCTTGTTCCATCACAGATCATTTTACATCCTGTATGCTGTACAAGAAGTTCCAAGAAGGAGTCTTCAGGATGGAAATGGTCTGCTAGTCTTTGCCACATCACTCTTCCCCAAATGACTTGGGACAGAGCCCAAAAGGAGGCAAGGTCTTTCTCCAGCTTAAAAAACCCCAGGAGAAATCTAGCCAGAGTGTGAGGAGGGCAAAGGTAGTTGCTGTTGGCTGGCTATCATCAGCCTGTCATCCTTCCTGCCTTTATCAAGGCCAAAACAGCAGCAGGAAAGCTCTGCCCCAATTCCCCTCTTTCCTGTCCTCTCCTCCCTCCCCAGCAGCAGCTTGGAAAACCCAAGATAATGAACTGCACTGAAGAAAAGAGAGAGAAAGATAGCAGGTGAGCATCAGTGGCCAACCAACCTACAACAGGCATCACAGAATCACAGAATGGTAGGGATTGGAAGAGACCTTGGAAGATCATCCAGAGCACCTGGGCTCTGTTGGAGTCTCCTCCCACCCCAGGTGTGACCATTTTGCCCTCCCTGCCCACTCCCCTTTATAATCAGCCCCAGGAAAGACAAGCCCCAAGCTTGCCCAGCTGGGCAGAGGGATCCTCCTCCCATCAGGACTGGTGAGTACCCCTGGTGCACACTGGGTGAATGGTGGAGGTGATCTAAAGGCCGGGGGGCCTGGTGGCCCCCCGGTTAGCTAGGGCTTAAGCTTGCTGATTGCTCTGACATCCTCCCAGGGGTGCTGGCTGCACCTCCTCACTTAGGCTGAGCTCCTGTGTGGTGTCTGGGCTGGGTGAGGATCTTGCCCCAGGCTCTGGGGTGGGTGCAGAAAGGGTTGGTGGTAGAGGAGGAGCTGTTTAGGCAGGGGGAGGGTGGTGGAGCAGGGGCTGCTTGGGGAAGGGGAGAGGGAGGGTGGCGGAGCAGGGGCTGCCTGGGGAAGGTGAAGTAAACAATCACAGAATGTTAGGGGCTGTAAGGGACCTCAAAAGCTCATCCAGTCCAACCCCCCCCCCACCAAAAGCAGGACCATCTAGAGCAGGTCACACAGGAACGCATCCAGGTAGATTCTGAACGCCTTCAGTGAAGAGGACTCCACAACCTCTGTGAGCAGCCTGTTGTAGAGCTCTGTCACCCTCACACTGAAAAACATTTTCCTCACATTCACAGGAGAACCTCCTCTGCTCCAGCTTGCACCCATTGAGCCTTGTCCTGACATTACTGAGCAGAGTCTGGCTCTGTCCTCCAAAAACTGCCCTGCACATCTTTATAAACATGAATGAGCTGACCCCTCAGGCTCCTCTGCTCCAGGCTAAAGAGTCCTAGCTCCCTCAGGCTTTCCTCAGAAGGAAGATGTTCCACTCCCTTAATCATACAAAACCCTACCTGTATGGTTGCTGGGATGAGACATGCAATTCTACCATACCCATATCCCTACACAGAACTATATGGGAAATACCCCAGGAAAAAACAGCATGAGTGCAATTGGTTTTCACCAAGTTGTTTAAAAATAGCATTCCCAGACAAAATATAGTAATCATCTTTGGTTCCTTGGCCCCTTAGCAGAGACAGAAGTTGTGATGTAAACAGTAAAACCCACTCAAACAGATTTTCTGTTACAGGAAGAAAAAAATAAATCTCAAAAGCCCACAGAATATTTTGGGCAGCTCAATGAAAACATTCAAGACAGTAATTTTGACTTCAGATTTTAGGGTACTTCATTCACAAACACTGGAGAAGCAGGGCTAGAAAAACAAATCTGCTACTCCCATGTTTTCCTCCAGGCCACATTTTGCTTGAACTCCAGGGTGTCTGCAGCTATGGCCCAACAGAAAGTGTCACCACCAGACTCTAACACCTAACCCCAAAAAGCTACCAGAACAAGATGAGCTCTTACCATGTAAAGATGACTGCAAATCATTCATGTTTTGGTCTAACAGCTGTGAGGGCAAATAGCCTGATGGTGTGGGTGCCACAGATGATGAAGTGTTCTCCACATCTCCAGCTGCAGAGTTTGTGGTGTGATCAGAAAGCGCAACCTGTCCGAAAACTGCTGTCCACTCCTTGCTGAATTCCCCTTCGTCCAGGGAGGAAGCATTCAGGATCTCATTCAGTAACACCATATCATCCTTATCACCAGGTTCTGCCTCCAGGGACCTCCCAAATGGATCCTTTGAAGCTGTCTCAGGTGAAGAGAGTCAAGAGAAATAATTTAGACAAATAAGGAAAAGAAGGAACCTTTAAAAAATATCCACTCTGGGTTTTATATGTTAATTGAGATGGAATCATTTTGTCTGCTTGCTTGCTCTTTCAGACCCAATTCTCTTGGACATCTGGGCTCATAACTCTCTGATCATCTTAGGTAACCTCACTGCTGTTAAGATTAATTTCTGATTAAAAAACAATACTACAAGCATGCAATAAAAAAGAAAAAAATCTATTTAGCACTACATTGAAATCATTACATGGTCTAATATTGCTTTCTGAAGCACTATGTAAAACTGTCAAAGGAAATAATTATCAGATTGCTGTAAATTGGAAATAAAGAGGTTGGAGATTATTCTAGAATTCTGTGAGATGGTATTTAATATGAGCTTTATGACCTTCTAACCAATGCTTGAATTATTATTCTGGGGACAGAGTGGCTGGAGAGTGACTGGGAAGAAAGGGACTTGGTGGGTACTGGTGGACAGGTGGCTGAACATGAGCCAGCAGGAGAGCCAATGGCATCCTGGCCTGGATCATGAATAGTGTGGCCAGAAGGACCAGGGAAGTCCTTCTGCCCCTGTGCTCAGCACTGGTCAGACCACACCTTGAGTGCTGTGTCCAGTTCTGGGCCCCTCAGTTCAAGATGTTGAGGTGCTTAAATGTGTCCAGAGAAGGGCAGCAAGGCTGGTGAGGGGCCTGGAGCACAGTGCTGTGAGGAGAGGCTGAGGGAGCTGGGGGTGTGCAGCCTGCAGAAGAGGAGACTCAGGGCAGACCTCATTGCTGTTTACAACTACCTGAAAGGAGGTTGTAGCCAGGTGGGGTTGGGCTCTTCTGCCAGGCACCCAGGGACAGAACAAGAGGACACAGCCTCAAGCTGTGCCAGGGCAGGTTCAGGCTGGATGTTAGGAGGAAGTTGTTCACAGCAAGTGATTGGCATTGGAATGGGCTGCCCAGGGAGGTGGTGGAGTCACCATCCCTGGAGGTGTTTAAAAGGAGACTGCATCAGGCACTTAGTGCCATGGTTTGGTTTAATTAATTAGAAGGTGTTAGGTGAGAGGTTCGACTCAATGATCTCAAAGATCTTTTCCAACCTGCTTAACTCTCTGATTCTGTTTGGCTATTTCCCCAGCAGAAGAGGTTACTCCAAGTAGAGTAAGATTTCTATACTGGTCAATGCCACAGTAATTCTTTTCCCCCTCTCTTTCTTAGGCTGCTGAGAAATAACTAAGGGCATTTTTCTTCTGGTTTCCCTTGCTAGCTGTTCTAGCACCAGAACTGCAGCTGAAGAAGCTCTTAGGTCGCTTGAGCCATTCCTCCTTTAAAACAACATTTTCCTATTTTAGAAATGTTAAAAAATAAAACTAAAATTTAAAATAAAACAGCTGAAACTTGTAACTTTAGTTCACAAAATATTAGGAAAGTGGAAGGAGAACACTCAAGGAACCTCAACTCTTGCTTTACTTAGGCACACTTAGAGCTCCACTGTGGGGGTATGCAGAGGACACAAGGCAGTGGTTAACAATGTTGATGTTACATCACTAAACCCCAGATTGGTTTATCTTAATTCTGCTTGTTTCAAACTTGTGGTAAGGCACACACAAGCAACTCCACTTTTCCAAAGTTCAGGAAGTCCACCTCAGTATAAGGAGAAACTTCTCTGCTGTGAAGGTGATGGAGCACTGGAGCAGGCTGCCCAGAGAAGGTGTGGAGTTTCCTTCTCTGGAGACTTTCACAGCCCATCTGGGTGTGTTTGTGTGACCTGCCCTAGGGGATCCAGCTTTGGCTGGGTGGGACTGGATGATCTCCAGAGGTCACTTCCATCCCCTACCATTCTATGACTCTGCAAAGATCAGTTGAGGTCTCTAAGCTGCATGCAGCTTGCAAAGATGTGTTTAACCCTTTGGGGTTGGGATAAATGATTGATAGCAGCCAAATGGCTGCAACGAGGTGTTTGATTTAAATGCCAACAGCCTCCTCAGGAAAGTTGCCTTTTAATAGCCCTTTAATAATGAAATGGCTGAAATTGAGTCAGAGGAGGAAAATAAAAAGTGCCAAATTGTCTGTCAAAATAGTGAGTCAGCACACAGCTCTACGTACTAAGGAACAAATAAAGCAGCACAGAGTATCAGGATTTTATTCCTGGCTGAAGGCAGCTCTGAGCTTCAGCTCCTTTCTCATTCACACTGTTCTGTGCTTCCTGACTGGGCCCCCAAATTAGAAGCATTCCAAGCACGTCAGTTCTCCTGATGTTCTCTCTAGGCTACAACCAAAGTGCCATAGAAAACAGTTTTCTTTCATGAATTTTCTGCTCTCCCATCTCCAGACAGCAAAGACTGCTGACATGGTCCAAGCACCTCTGAGCTATTCAGCAGGTGAGGCAGAGGGGGAAATCCCTCTGCAAGGGAAACACAACTGCTGGTTCAAAGGCACTTAGGAACTCTTGATCTCTATGGGGCATCATCAGCTCAAAGCTGCTGTCAGGAGGCTCTGTCAAGAACTTGAAAGGCTTGCAGGGAGAGATGTAAAGGGAGCATCATCAGTAACAGATCTGCTGAGACATTGCAGCAGTACTGTACCTAACCACAAACGACCTGTAACAGAACAAAAGCTCTGCAGCAAGACAGCCTTATTGTGACCTTTCAGTCTGAAGGGGGCTACGAGAAAGCTGGGGAGGGACTTTTTAGGATGTCAGGTAGTGATAGGACTGGGGGGAATGGAACAAAGCTAGAAATGGGTAGATTCAGGCTGGATGTTAGGAAGAAGTTCTTCACCATCAGGGTGGTGAGACCCTGGGATGGGTTGCTCAGGGAGGTGGTGGAAGTCTCATCCCTGGAGGTGTTTAAGGCCAGGCTGGATGAGGCTGTGGCCAGCCCGATCTAGTGTGAGGGGTCCCTGCCCATGACAGGGAGGTTGGAACTAGATGATCCTTGTGGTCCCTTCCAGCCCTGACTGATTCTATGATCCTATGATTCTATGACTCAGAGCAAAGCTCTACTTCTAATGGAGTTCTGCAGTCTTCAGTTCAAGGAGGACATGGACCTACCATGAGGGGAGCGGAACCCTAGAACAGGTTGCCCAGGGAGGTGGTTGAGGCCCCAAATATGGAGATAATCAAGGTGAGGCTTGACAGGGCTTTGGGCAACCTGATGTAGTTGAGGATGTCTCTGCTGAGTGCAGAGAGGGTTGGGCTGGATGGCCTTTGGAGGTCCCCTCCAAGTCAGACGATTCTCTGGTTCTGTGATTGATCTGAGCAGCCCATTGCTGAGTGCCAGTTTTACTGGGACAGAAAGTACAACACACAGCTTTGCACCTGCAGAGCAGGTAGGTCTTGCTGTACTGTGTATGGCCACCAGAAATCAGACAAATGACACATTTCTTGTCTCAGCAGTCTCTCTGATCTTCCATGTACCCAGAGCAGGGGAGGATATGGTGATGTTTATCTCAATAAGCAGCAGTAAGTTCTACTCTGGTTTGCAATAAAGGTTATCTTGAAGCCAGCCTTGCTTAGCAAGATATTACTCATGTGGTATCTCTGCTGGATTATTAGAATGATAGGGACTTTCTCACCTCACCCATAAATCTTCTATTATTTCTTTCCTTGTTTACCTGTTTTCACTGCCCATTTTCACAGTCAAAAATCCTATTTTTGTTTGCCCATGCTGCCCTTAACCTTATGTCAATTAAAAACCAGCCTAAACACCCAATAAAGCACTGAAAAAATACTGAAAAAACACTGAAATAAAACACTGAATAAAACACTGACCAAAGTTCTAGCAATGCTCACAATTCCTTAGCAAATGTGCCTCCTATTGCTGGTATTAAAAAAAAAAAATTAAATGGGAAGAAAAACTAAAAATATTTACAGTGAGACATGATCCAAATCACAGGGTGAAGACTTCCTTCTAAAACACACATGAAAAGGTACCTCTAGAACTACACAGTTTCACTTAAAATAATGCAATAATGAGAGAACTGTCAGGGTTGGAAAGGA